>WSXT02030693.1:0-13735 GCA_011762715.2 Neuroterus valhalla | reverse complement strand
TTTTCATTTATCCCTGCGAAACTATCCTTGTATGTACCGAATGGTCTAAAGACAAGTGTAAATAAATAAATAAATTACTTCCGGTTCTTATATACTGCTGTACTGAATAACAATGATTCCAAGTTTATTCAGATTGTTTACAAAAAGGCAGAAAATAAAGTGCCTATTCGTTAAACTGATTCTGAATACAGTCGTTGGTACGTATACAGGATTAAATACGTTTCAAGGTATTAGTAATTATTTGTTATCTCTTATCTTGAAAATGATAACAATTTCAAACTTTTTAAGATTCCTGGATTTCTCGAGTTTATTTTCTGATATTATGATTCTGGTATGTGTTGATTGCCAGGCTTAGTTGAAAAGTGCAGCAATAAATCAATGTCTTCTATCAATGAATGACGAAATTCCAAAGATGCTCTCAGTCCAAAACTTTACGTTGAGAACACATTGATTTCCACGCTAGTCTCCATCGGCCACGTCATGACGAAATAATGCAGCGCCATCTGTCCTGAATTGTTGGAACTTTGGTATTCGCTCTCAAGTCTGGCCCAAGCGTGGCCCAAGAATGGAACCAGTTATAGAAATTTAGAACAGGAATGATCGCAAGATAATGGAAATGAGTTTCATTTTCCTACAGTGAACGTTTCAGCGAAACTTTAGTCATTGTGAAGACGATGCTTACAGTACAGATCTACGTTCTTCCGTATATTACCACCCCATGCACTCGTGAATTTTAGGGTGACAAAATTAAATCCTGGACCACCGTTAACTAGTTCAATTGTGCCCCCAGGAGTCCTGAATTCCCAAGTATCATATACACGAACCTGAGTAATTATTAGGTCGACTGCTACTGTGAAAGTTTCTTCATGGTGGAGAAATCCAAATAGGTTGCCAAATTTAAATGTTAGGAATCCGCGAAAAATGTTGCTCTCTTCGTTTGGACAGTTGATTCCAGCTGGTCCCATTCTAAATGTCCCGTATCCATAGAGTATTCGTATCTGACCCTGAGGTGCTATTCTGTTATCAAATAGACAGCCGGCTGATGATAATCCGAAGAATGTAAAAATGACTATCAAAGTCGAAATCTTCTTACACGACGCCATTCCTACGTCAGAGCGTCTTAATTTAGTAATGACTACAAAATCGAATGATTTAGACGCAACTTTGAACACATAAAAGAACCTGCGAAGATGCTGGTTATCATAGTTTAAACAAAGCCGATAAGACTTACATAAATAACTCCTAAAAAAAGTCAGGGCGACCCGGAAAAAATTTCATCATGTGTTCGATAATCCACACAGTTTACGCCGTCCTCGAGAATCGTTTCTCCTATGAATAATTCGGCTATTCCTGTTTACTTTTATTAACATATGCGTTTATTAAATTGTTTATCTTCCGTGGGTCCCAGATTTTCGATAATTCATCCATAAACTTAATGCCCTTAGCAATGATCATAAGCTTAACCCAATGAATGTCAATTCAAATCCACACCTTATCATCTTCAATCGGCCAAAACGGAAGCTCGAGCCTTGAACTCTTCATTGCAACAGTGATCTAGCTCATTGGTCACGTCACGCAGTCATTACTTTCCACCAGTCATTCTGATCTGTCGTTACTTTCCCTTTCTTTTTCCTCTTCGAACCTACTATGACTCGGAATCACAACTCACTTCCTCTTTTAACACCTTATCGTCTCTAAGTGCATCGTTATCTAACACATGATGCCGCAACAATCGTTTACCCTTAACTGTCTCTTTTTTCAAATTCAGACCGCATAACCTACTACGGCTCCTCATCTTATCCCTACTCTAAATGAGAATTTACATAATTCATCAAATTTTTCACACTTGTAACTCACTGTCTGTTATCTTTATTCACTTAATCCATTCTGTATCTTTCTTTTTCAACAAGTACTAATCTCTGCTCCTGCGAAGATTTTTACCCCAAAGTTAAGCCTTCCTAAACTTTTGCTCGAATAAGAGATAACCGATGACCGAAGGGACGAAAATCACATAAAAATAAGTTGTGAAATACCGTACAATCTTTGCAGTAGCAGTGTACTAGCATATTTTCCATCATTGATTGAGCTTTTTGATTGCAAATTCACTTCTTGGTTGGAAGATTGCCTTTTTTCTTGAACTTTCTTCAGGAAGATTGATCACTGTAGATTTTTTTATATCCCATTAGGCGTTATTAGAGGATAATTGACTTCAAACAGTATTCGAAATATTGAAGATCAGCCTAACACAGAATTGAGAGAAATTTACAAATTATTAGCTAGCTATTTTTTCTATCAATGAAGAAAACATTTACAAAGTAATCAGTTTCCATAGATCAGTAAAAAATTCGATAAGTTTTTTGAAAATTTACTTATTTAATTGGAAATCCGAAGAAAATGCTAGTCTGTGCGCTTGGATCATATCGCCCCATGCTATGCTACGAGCGGGACGAGCCATGTACTGGGGCTTCGTGACTAACACATGACATGTTATGTAAACACATTACATGATCTGATATAATGGAACACATCATCATAACATATAGACCAAATCTTAATTATAGTTCATATAATATGGGAGGGAGGAAGCTTCAATTGAAACAAAAAACTTTGGAACTGTATATTCAAATGAAAGATGCATATCTGCTCTTTGGAAATTCAATTCTTTGATTACAAATTGATGTAATGTGTTTCGAAATAATTCTTTTTTTTCATAAGGTATTGTGCCATCAGGTAGTGCTCACCAAGCGGTAAACACTACGTTCAAATACGAACCACCGCCTCAGGGCGAGAATAAGGTAATATCGCCAACACTATTATTCGGTCACACAACTTCAAAACTACAGTTGAGAATCATGCACGAACAAAGCCGTCCCCCTTAGTTGAGTTCTGCAAGCAATCCTCAACCCAAGCGTTATAATTCTTTCACGAGAAGGGACAACTAATCAAAATTGTAAAAGAACAAAAAGAACTTGAGTGCGAAAGTTTAAAACACTAAATAGCGCATACGAAGTTTGAATGAGGAGATCCATCTTGTGATTTCCATACTGAAGAATTTATAAGTATGATTTCCGGATGATAAAGGGAGCACAATTTATGAGAGGAAAAAGATTTGTAAACAATTATTAATAGCAAAAGCCGAGTGTTTTCATTACAAAACTAAATACTGTGTCAGAGTGCAACGTACCGTCACATAACATACAGGCCCTCGCGCATGCCGGTCTACCGATGCTGCTCCCTTCCACTCACCACCATCCAGTACGCCGACGCGACGCGCAGGTACAGTTTATATACCAGATACCTTCAGGCGTCCTACCGATAGGATGCCAACGCACTCGATCGACTAGATGATCCTTAACCAAAAATATAAACAATAGAAAGCTAACTGAAAAGTTTGCGCTAGAAAGTTCTCGCTCGTAGGATCGAGCAAGATGAAGCTAGAAGTTGGCCAAAACTGGAAGATGCTCGCTCGTTCCTCAAAGCAAGAAAGTGCTATCTCGGCGAGTGAAGCATGAATGACCCCGTCCAGTTCTTGCGTTCAGGTTATACAAAAGTATTTTAAAACTCCTTCAATATTATTTATTTGAAGCACACAAGTATTTAGATACTTTTTTCAATATTAGTATTGCCGTTAATACATTTTCAAAACCCAAGAACTATCCTGACCGCGCGCATGTATAAGAATCTTATAACCTAAACGCGAGAACTGGCTAACTTCTCAGATAGCTTTTTATTTTTCATATTTTTGGTTAAGTACCTTCAAGTCGTGTCGCGTGGGTGGCATCATACCGTTTGGACGCCTCGACCTAGCTGTGCGACGCAGAAACGGCAGTTCATTAGGTGCGGTGAACCGAGTGACATCGGGGATGTCTCACCCGGTGCAACTCTATTGGCCGTCCTGCACTCCTAGTAGGCGTCCAGCCAACCTTTCCCACCACCAGGTGTCATCCACCCAGCTCCTCGTAGCCGACTCGGCCAGCAGTCGACAGGTGCCCCTGTGGCCTACCTCCGAAGTGAATGTACATCGGCGTTGGATGCTGCTAACCAGCCTATCGTGCAGCGAAACGAAATGATGCTAAATTTGAAAACAAAGCTTCATTCTTATACCTATAAAACTCGAAATCATCTCAGAACAATGAGAAGGCTTCTTTGCTTGGGTACTAAACGTACTTTCATGTGCGCACGCAGATAGATTAAAACATCTAGAATTTTCAGCTCCATGCGGTTTCTATTTTTTGTTTTGCTACAGAAAATATAACTGAAGACGCGTCCCACCACGGCGTTTTTGACCAGGAAAGTTAACGCTTGAAGTGCGAACATAGATAGTTCTTCAAACGGGTTTTCTCGCTCAGCATGAGTACAAGATAATGCACATGCCTAAAAATAGACTGTATCTATTTTTCGAATTTGAAAAACATGGTTCCGAGAATACGCCGTTTAAAGTTTGCGGTCAAGGAAGAAGAAACCTACCGAAATTAGACGCTAATCGGCCCCACCAGTCTCGTAGAGGAAAAGTCATCTTCTCCACACTGAATTCTCGGAAAAAGAAACACGGTAATCTATATTATGCGCGAAGCAGGGATCCTTGACGCCAAGCGCGCTCGTTCCGATTGACGCCAACCACTTTCAAGGGGCATATCTTCCATCATTTTCAAGATCGGCTTTTGAAATTTTGCAATAATTTTCTTAAAGCATATACCTATTGATTATTACAATAAGAAAAAATCGATTTTTTGAAACGCCTTCGGGTACTTCTCCCCTTAATTTGAAAAATGCTCTTCTTCTTAGTTGGGAGAGGATCCAAACGAGTGTCAGCCTTTAGAATTGTCTGTTCGGTCCAAGTTTGTCAAACGCTGGGATTTCTTCTGCAAGGAAGGCTTAAAAAAGGAAGATCTGGAGTCGCTTGATAATACGTATGCTTCTCTCAAAGAATTTAAAGCTCCCAAACCAAACGATGGGCTCAGCTTTATCACTAATTGGGGTTATAATTTCTCCAATCTATGAAAGCAAGGATAAAGGTTTACATTTTGCAAGCCTGCTAACCTATCTCTGCGATTCTGCAAAATTTCTAGCGGCGATTATAAACAAACAATAGATTTCTCAAAGGTCTTTATTGAACCCGGCTTAACCAAGGAGACTAAGGCCATATTGAAAGAGACAAAGATTGACGAGTTTCTTTATGGGAAAGAGTTAACAGAGAAGATCAGAGAAGCTAGAGCAATAAACAGGTGAGGAGAGAACCTCAAAGTTCAACTACCCACAAAACCCAGCGAACAGACTCCAGGGAAGCAAATTTTAAACTTGAGGACCCCATTTCCGAGACGTCCACTGCAGGTCAGATGGGGTACGTACCTTCCAAAGGATGCCAAACATAAAGAATGTTTTTCAGAAACAGACCAAAGTATGTAGAGCCCAGGAGTCTCCTCGACAAAACGCCCCGATGTCAAAGCAAGGAAAGGAAACTTAGCAAACGTAAGTTTCCAAGCAGGATGTTTACAATATTTTTATGGAAAATGGTCAGAGATTGTAAATGACATATTTGTGTTCAATTGTATTTTATTATACATAATCCCACTTGAAAATGAGATTGCAAGGGTCAATAGTGACAAAATATTCCGCCCTTCTTTAGATTCAGAAAATTTTTTGAAGACACAACTCTCTATAGACCAGCGCTTTGAAAAATGGGCTATTGTTAGATGCTCCGAGTCTGTAGGGCAATTCGCATTTACAGGATGCATATCTCACCATTTCCATTCATCCAGGAAGAAGAAAATACCCAAGATTTCGGTTCAATAACATTTTGTACGAGTTTGTTTGCCTCCCTTCCGAGGGGAGGCAAATGTAATGAGGTTATGTTAATAAGACAGTCTGTTCGTTACAAGGATTAGAATTTTACATAAACTATCAAAAATCAAATCTAATGCCTATGGAAGATATTACCTTAGGATTCGTAATCGATACCCGAAAATACGCTATTGAATTACCTCCGAAAAAACGAATTAACATGTTTTCTTCAATAAAGAAGATTTTGGAGCTGACAACTTGCAAAATCAGACATTTGGCATCTAGTTGGTGAATTAGTCTCATGTTGACTATGATTTCAATAAGATTATGCACATATTTGATTCTGCTAAACAAGAATTACAGCGGTGGAAGGCTAATATTAGGGATAGCATTGACTGCATAAAATATGGATCATTTGCTATGACTATTTTCACTGAAGCTTTAACTACAGAATGGGGAGCCGCAAATGGCACACGGACGAATAAAAATATCATAAAAATTATTTAGAATCACTAACAGTCAAGATAGCCTTACAGTCCCTAGCTTCAGAGGTTCGAGATTCTCAAGTTTCGATTAGGGTAGATAATACTACTGCGCTGTCATACAGTAATAAAATGGGTGGCATTAGGTTTGGTAAGTTCACCAAACTTGCCGGGGAAATATGGCGTTTCCACCTTTTGCTTTGATTCTCAAGACGCTCGTCAAAGTAAAACAAGAGCGAGCATATGGCATTTTAGTAGTGCCCTTTTGGAAAAATCAACTCTGGTTCCCACTTTTCAAAAGATTAGTGATGGGCAAACCTTTAATCCTAGAAGCTAACAAAGATTTGTTATTATCACCCTCTAGGTATCTTCTACACCAAAGGTCAGAGCACTTGAGTTTGATTGTGAGCCAAGTATCTGGGAAGCCTTCTTGGGGAGAAACATTCCGACTCAGGCCTTGGATATAGTCTTGGCTTTCCTCAGCGAATCCACATTTAACCAATACGGAAGCGGATAGTGGACAAATCTCCCAGAGAAAAATCTACAACAAATCTGAAGTTGGCTTTTTGCATAAAACAAGTAATTCAGAAATGTTATTACCCCTAGCAACCACTATATGCACTTACTTTTTATTCGCGATTCAATTTTTCTTCTTTTCGTTATCTCGATAATCACATTCTTGAATGAACTTTTTCATGCAAAAAGTCAACTTCAGATTTGTGGGAGATATTTTTGGAAGATTTGTCTCTGGGAGTTCAGTTCACTATCCTGCTGAAGCGCATTATAGCTTTGTATAGAAATTTCACAAGAAAATCACATCTATTTCTTCGGATACTGAACCTAGAGATGTTTTAACCTTCTTTACAGAGCTTTTCTCTGCAGGGGCTTCTTATGCTAGATTAAACTCCTATAAATGTGCGATCTCATTGATTTCTGAAAATCGGGTAGGCGAACACCCCAGTAATACTTGATTTATGAGAGGACTTCTCAAACTCAGGTCATCTTGGCCAAAATATGCCTGGACCTGCAACGCCTCAACTGTTTACGACTATCTAGAGAGGCTTGACATCGGAAATTTTGGAAATTCAACCCTTAAAACAGTAACGCTTCTTGCGCTAAGCACTGCACAGAGAGCGCAGACTTTGACAAAAATTAGAATAAGTAATATCGAGAGGGTGGCGTATGGTTTGGTTACCAACATTCCGGTTTTTTTATACTTCAGAGCCTGGGCGCCTTTAGCCGATTCTATGGTTACCAATTCTTACAGTTAAGCCTAGCTCATGTGTATCTTCTACGGTCTTATTATACATCGATTGCACTAAAACCTTTAGTGAAGATTGTGGCCAGCTTTTTGTATCCATTCAGAAACCGTTTGATGCAGTTACTACCCAGACTCTTAGCGGATAGGTCGAGCAATGTTAGGCCAAAAGTGGAGTCGATCTGTCACATTTTTTCACAACATTCCACGCGTCATGCTCCGACGTCAGCTACCTTCGAAAAAGGGTTAGATATCGATAGGATAAAACGTACTGCTAGCTTGTCAGATCGATCCCAGGTTTCCGCTAAATTTTATAAGCGACCAATCATTAAGGTGAATAAGGTTTTTTCAGATCTTGGGTTCAATGAAACTGCTGAATAATTTTTTGAACCTAAATAACCCTCTATTCTCCTAGGATCATTTCGAAAAATCCCTCTCAACAACTACAGTGTAATGTAAGAGAGCGAGGGCGCAATATAGTTGAACGTATAAAATAACTTACATGTAAGTGAAGTTCGATCGCAATTATATGAAGCCCTTGCTCGAATACATCACAACCTAGTCGTTTCGATAAATAAGCCATTCATTCATTTCGTTCCCTATATTTGAGTTCAAACGTTACTTTTTACTCCGAAATATGAGCTTTTGCGGCAGGGATATAGGGGGCCCCACTTGACTTTTTGAACTCTGAATGCATGTGCTACCTACCGGACAGATGGTATACTACAGTGAAATATATCCAAGCGAGAACTTCATATAATTGCGATCGAACTTCACTTACAGGTGAGTTCGTTTGATCATTCAATTATAAGCTTTGAACATTTTGTTCAATGCAACCTGATGTTTTGTAGTGGACTTCCTTTACCTAGCTTTCCTATTAAATCTCCCAAATAACTTATAGTTTGAGAGACAAATTAAGATTCATGAAGTCTGGTAATTTCAAATCAGTAATTTTGGTACATTTATTCAGAGGCACTGGCCACGCCCCCTCCTTAGCTTGTGGCTCTTACTGTTAACGTTAGAGCTTTTACGATTATGGTATCAAGGCCGTTGATAGTCAAGCCCGAAAACAGACTGTACCCGTGAGAGTGTTTGCAACATTCAACATTCAATTCACACGTTTTCCATTGGCGTCTTTCTCTTACCCTTAGGCCACATGTATGAAGCGTGGTGATAGAGAGAAGACCATATGAAATGTAGAGAATATACATAAAGTCTCTTCCTTAATTTCTTGATATAATCCAAAAGAAGCAAATTTCATTTCATTAGTTGCCCTGGGCGACTTTTCGACACGGTAAGGTGTTGGTTAATGAACAGTGGATAAAAGTAGCCCAATCGTCAATTAGTAGCTCAATCTAGCAACCTTGGCCATAAATCGTGCTTCTCGTCGGTACGTTCCCTTGCATAACTTTCCACATTCAGCGCAGTTAAAGGAAATCAGTCTTCTGCGTTATCGCAGTTTGATAGCAGGCGAGGACGAATTTCGAAACCTTGATGCCCGAGAGATGGTGGTAGTGGAGCATGTGCGATACAAGTGGAAGAAATTTCGGACTTGCTTTCTCTTGTTTACTTTTGGACGTATCGAACAGCTTTGTCAACAATGATTGTTTGATTCATATTTTGGCCGTCAAAGGGCTCTGAAGTTACCGGAAGTTCTTCCATTCTCGAAAATGCAAAAGTTGTAGAAGTAAAGAATATATTTCAGAAATTTCCTTGGCTATCAATTTCTGACAATCCGTTATCAACTTAAAGCGCTTGGATGTTTCGTTGCCATTGGAAGTTGACGATTTGGGGCACTCGATTCGATGCATGTAGAAATGGTTTTTAGTAGACCCTTCGAGCAGACATCTTTCTGAAAAATTGTTAATGCTTTATAGGGTCACACTGACTCCACCGTATTAGAAAGCTATCATATAAAAAAAACTGACGTTATTTTCATCTGCAGAAAATTGTGCGTGATATTTCGAAGAATAGTTTTATAACTCTATAGGTTTGGCGTCATCGATAACAACGTTATTGCAAATAAAACACGAATCCGACATTTTATTCTTTGTCACGATTTACGAACATTTCGCCTCAAAGATCTCTTTGCGACTACAAATGTAGAGGAAATTTCATTGAATGAGGAAAGAGTTGACTGGAAGTTTTGAGGAGGTCCCACGGGGAATCACAAATGATGGTCAAGAGATAATTGAGGCAATTGGTGAATTCTTTTGGTCTTCATGAAATAATGCTGGATATATTGGTGATTTGGAATTCACATACAACATGTATCTTAGGAAATATTGACTAATAATTATTTTTTTATGCATGTATGAGTGAGTAGCTGCTAAAACCACTGTATCGAATCTGTATCGTAACTTATTATCAGAAATTGATGGCCAAGGACCTACAAGTTTTTTGATACGACCAACAGTAGACGAGGAAAATTATTCCAGATTTTTTTAAGATAACAGCCGAAGTAGCAAAAGGAAGATGACGCCAATTTAGTTTTACATTCATCTACTGATCCCAAACAAAATTTGCAAAAAGAATTGCGTATCTGAAACTTTTCAGAAAGGCGGTATTTTTCTGCATATTTCTACTACAATATCTGTCCATTTCCGAAAATGCGGGTACTTCCTGAAACCAAAAATAAAATTCCCATAGGGCAGATCAGACACAATAGACTCCGATAGAAAATCCTAATGTTCGGGCAGTCACCACTTTGAACCGTGCTTACTCCTAACGGGTTCAATGTATGAGATGTGCAATACACAATGTTATTTGGAAATTTAAAAAAATCACTGATTTATTTGGAGAGATATATGACACCGATTAACTTTTTTACGAGCGTCGTTTACGACATGTAGATTTAACGAAGATGCAACTTCTTGCATTTCACAAAATTTTCACCGAATTTACACAGATTTTGTACCTTATTGTTATTAGCTTTACAATAAAGTTTGAATCGCAAAAATCGGACTACTTTTTCGATTTTTGCTATTTAATTAGCGTTCCGAAATAGAAGTAAAAATGGTCCGATTTTTGTGATTCAAGTTTTGTTGTACTGATAATTATGGAGGGTTTTTTAATGTACATAAGCTGGTGGCATAAACCGGTTCAAATTTCAATTACCCCTGCTTACTATACTGATTTATTTGGAGAGATATATGACACCCATTAAATTTTTCACGAATGTCTTCTACGACATATAGATGCAACTTCTTGCATTTCACAAAATTTTCAACAATTATATAAAATTAAAACAAGTCTTTGAAACACGCGATAGGAACGGAGTTTCGGAGTTTCGTACGTCCTTCTCCTTAGCACGCATTCGAAACTCCGTTGCTATCGTGTGTTTCAAAGACACGCATTAATTTTATATAATTATTTGAGGAACGTTCTTATTCAGTATTTGTAAGGCGACGGAAGGAACTTCGTTCCTTATGCATGTCACTTGGACACGTTTACTTTTTTAGGCCTCTGACTCAAGCCAACCATTGGAACTTTTCGAAATTTTCTTTTCAACGACGCAGCTATTTTTATGCTACTATTTCGGGGAAAAATCACACTCATGCAAAGATTTTCTCAAATTTTTTGCAGCTATTTTTGAATTTTGCCTTAAAACATATTTTTAAATTCTTTGCTGATTGGCTAAAATAACATATCCGCCTATTCTAAAATCCTAATTTGAAAGATTCCGAACATTTCCAGAATATTCCAATAGATTCCAAAGATTTTTAGAGGATTCCATAGCGTTCGAAGGCTTTTAGATTTTTAATTTCACAAAGATTTCAGAAAGATTCTCAACCTCTTTAAGATTTAAAATCATTTCAAAAGTATTTCAGAAGATTCAAAAACACTGCAGAAGATTTCCGAGATGTTCAAAGTTACACAAAGATTCCAAAGAGTCCAAAGATTTCCGGAGATTCCAAAGAAATTCACAAGGAATTCTGGAAAGATTTTCAAGACTTCTGAGATTCCAAAAGGTATCAAAGAGCTCAAAAGTATTCAGAAGATTTCCTAACAACTCGAAAAGATTTTAAGTGTTGTGTGGTTGTGTGTTGCAGCATGCTTGCAAAAACCATTTTCAGCTTCACAACTACAAGTTGTACTAAGTTCTACCGATCTATCTAACTATAATTGTATTCACATTTCTTGGAAACATTTTTCAAAGTCGTGTTCAGATAGTATATAAAAAATATTCTATGGAAAATCCCTTAATTGATTTTTCATTCGAAAACTGTCTCAGAAATAAACAATTTATGATTGACATCATTTTTTAAAATGTTTATATTTTTCCAAATTAGCCTAATGAATGTGATTCATTTCATTTATTCTTGAACTTTCTTATTACTATGTACTTTGAAATTGAGAAACTTTTTAGGTTATGCTGATCTTCAAAATTGCCACTACTGTGACATCATGAATATAAATTTTTTTCCTTTTGCTTTCAGCCCGTGGTGTGGATCCAATACCTTTTCCAGTTATTTTAGTGTTGAATCCCTCGAGGGATTCTTTTTGAACCTCCGTAGCATGGAAGCTTTTCACAAGTTTTTTGCCTTGTCTCAAACTTTCAGGTCGTAAAATGCTTGTATTTACTTCCTGAAATCCTGCTCGTAGTATAAAAACCATTTCTTTGAGTTCATGACGTTCAAACCAATCGAAAATCTTTAAGACTTTATATAAATGCTCGCGTGAGCCTGTCGCGGGCTGTCAGAGGTACCTCACTATTTAAAATTAATTCCGAGAGATGGCGCGAGCGAAGCGCACCAAAGGTACTTACCTAGCCTATAGGCGCGTTTCATGCCGACAGCAGTTAGATTTCAAAAGGGCATAGCTTACACTGTAATGGCACTGTGAAATATTTTTCCATATTTTCAATTGAATGTGATACTTTTAAAAATAGTGCGGATGAAAATAAGATATTCAAAACTTGGAATCAAATCATTTTTTGAACACCTAATATGCACCAGTTTCATCAATCCTAAACTTACTTCTATTTATTCTTCTACCTTGCACAATTTTTCTACTATTATTATTTATTTTTGGATGGATTTATTCACTTTCTGATTTATTTAAGTATGTCACGAGGTTTCCAACCTCCATCTGTCGATCTGTCGAATAAAATAGTGCAGAACACTTTATGAACTCAGGGTTGCCGCTTTTTCCGACGAGAAAAATTCCCGGTCGATTCCCGGTCATTTTCCGGTCATCAAAAAAATTTTCCTGGTCATCAGAAAAATGGTTTCCAGTAAAGGATAGTTATTGCTTTTAGGCGTTTCGAAACGTATGTTTATTTGACATTACATACAAACAAGGCATTCTTAACCTAACTCTGCGTTGAAATACTTCTGTTTTCTAATAATAAACCTCTTGTAATTATTGTTTTCAGAGAGAGACCTAACAAGTTTTTGAAAGCAGCATCAAAATATCATAAAATGCAAGGAAGAATGAAAAAAATTATTGTTCTTGTACCTAAGAGAAATATTGAATGTTGAACTTACACACCTAGTGACTAAATTTTAACTTCACAACAGGAAATCGTTTTGTAAAAAAAACGAAATCACAGGGTTCTGACGTAATACTATTATTATCATTATTAGTATTATTATTATTATACCATCAAGCCAAATCCCTTCCGGGGTAAGCGTGACTTGTTTACGCTTCATCATTGTAAACGAATTATTATTGGTTGATTTGAACACTGAGGAAGTCACCAGTCTCCTGCAGGAATCTGTTAGAAATTCTTAGAACTGCCCAAATAAGAGCTAGTCGAATTAGTTCAAAATAATTTAGTTTCAATAAAGAAAAATCGGAAATTAGGAGAAAAACTCCCAAGTGTAAGAACCGAAAAAAAAGAATTCTCAATAAAACAAACAATTAAAAAAATTAAATTTCGAGACAAGTTTAAAGAGTAACTATAAGGTACTCATCCTGGTATACTCATGTAGCTCTGTCGACTGAAGATTCTTCTTTTTTGAAAATTGGCATATTAACAAAAAAGAACATTGGAAAAACATTTCTCGTGAAATATTGGAAAAATAAATGCAAATTTAGGAGAGCTTTAACAGGTGGGTCCCTTCGAGTCTAACTGTCTACTAAAGGTAATGAAGGCAGGAGTTTCTGCTCTTGAAAATCAAAAATAAACTAGACACAGTTTTGTGCGGGGGGGGGGGGGGGGTTTAAATTTCTTTGATAACTCCCCCCACAAAAAATAGGCGAAATTTGG
>WSXT02030682.1:0-13736 GCA_011762715.2 Neuroterus valhalla | reverse complement strand
CATTCGCAGCAGGTGGTTGTATCTGCTATCTGTACATGCATAAATAATATATATATATATATATATATATATATATACAATAAATACAATACTCAGTGGACATCTTCTGTAAATGTTACAAAATTAATGAGGAAAATTCATGCGTAACATCGTTACGCTCGTATGCCATAAAAATAATAGAACTCAAAAGTCACGAATTTCTGTAACGCTGTAACTGTGAGGGAGTGTAACAGTTCTGGAATTATATGATGTAACTAATATAGAACAGATTGATGGAACTGTTAGTCAACTATAATATCAGGATATGTAACGGATCTGAGATTTTTTTTCGTTACTAATGTACATTCTACGTTACATTGAATTATAGGAGTTATTTTAGTAATAAGGGAGAAAATTCGAAGTCTTAATAGTAAGTAATAGAAGTTACGTATTTTAGTCCCGTACTTGTTAAGTATTTCAGTTTTACATTCATTACGTATTTTAGTTCTATACTTGTTACATAGCGCTGAGATGTTCTCGTAACACTGTTATACGATCGTTGGAGAACAATACTGATGGACATAGTTATTTTGTGACATTCCTGAATTGTTTCTAATGTATTTTGTTACATAGAGAGGTGTTTCATGAATGTTACGGAAGTCTGACAGAAAATAGTTCTGTGACAGCGTTACAGAACTGCTGCTTCCATTTGGGCACGACATCACTTGGACCATGGTCTAAGTATGTTCTAAAACTTTAACAAAACCTGTTATTTTCTGACACCCAAACAGGGACTCTCGTTTTATATTTTGTTCTCTTTTTATGTTTTTTTTTTATTTTCTGAGTTAAACGCCTACATGACGCAAACTATTTGCACACTCCGTTCCCAAAAAGTCCAACGTGGTATTTGATTTTGTGTGATTCTTTTCGTGTTATATTCGATTTTAAAAAAATTGTTCCCTGAATTTCCATGAAAATGATGTTTGCAAATGGAGAAAACAGTTTCTCTTCCCGTTTTGAAATTTTTGAGAGTGAATGTTTATTCACGGGAAGAGTAATTCGTTCCACAAAAAAAATGTCATTATCTTGGTTACGTGACTAACGTTGGACATTTCCTTGAGATTCAACTGCCCTCCATAAATTTATTTTTTTTTTACCTAAAAGTCCCAACTTTGACTTGAAGATGCGAGCGCTTATGATTAAATAAAATTTTATTTCCCTAGGATTTGTTGGAAGCGTTTTTTTATTCTAAGATTTGAATATTATTTCGAAAATGTCACTGTTTGGATTAGAGTTTAACTCTCCTGTTGGTGTCATTTCTCTTAGTCGACAGTTAAATATTTTTGAAAATTAGGATATTTGAAAAATAAAACAAAATCAAATTTCTGTTTAACGTTCAAAATTCAAGTTTGAACCTGCAACGCCTGGAAAAAAAAGCCAAGAATCCAACGACATAATTTGGACGAACACCTGCGGCAGCAACAAGTGTTGAAGAAATAACGACGGACTTGCGTGAGTCAACGAGGAAGGACAGTTCTCCAGCCAAAGATCAGTTAAAGACAATGCATCTTTTTAATATGTATTCCCAGAAGCTCGAATGCCTAGTCAGGCCCATCCGAGTCCTAAGTCCCGGAATCCATTATGGAACGAATTACTTATATCAAAGAAATTTTGGGGGTCACCCCGAAAATTAGCATGATTACGATGGCTCTTTCAGAACGATCGATCTCTGAACGCCATCAGGAGGATCCACCGGTGAGCGCCAAAGCCGAAAGGGAACAGAACGGAGGTGAGAAGCGAGCACCGATCCTGGGTGGAAGAGCACACGAACGACGACCTCCCCACTCCTGCCGGTTGATACAGGGACTTGATTTGTTCAATTCTTATTTTAATATATTTCTCAATCAAAGTATTTAGATAATGATTCAAAAAAAGGACATTCCTAACAATGTTCGAATTTTCGCCGTGGAAGGGTGCATGAGACAAAATCAGAGCTCAATCAACCAGACTCTTGATCACTGCAATTCTGTTCTGGATAGGATGAGATACATAAGTACCGAATTTTTGTCTATAAAATCTTCCATTTAATTTGGAATAAGTTGAGTTCATAATCAAATTCATCCCTGATTAGCAAGCAAATTCAACGTTGTAATATAAAACTTATTCAAAACATGCCCAAGCTGTCTAATAGACAGCTGTCTATAACAAGAAGTGATATGGAAACTAAACTCTTAAAGTATGTTACTGGAACTTTTTTTTTTTGAGTACATTATCATTCCTTCTTTATTTGATCAGAAGTCTTTGCTGAAATTAATTTGACTCTCAGCTGCTGATTGAAATTACTCCATATTTGAACTCAAAGGCTTCAGGATCAAATGCAAGTTTAATCTGCTGGGATACCATAATACTGAAAATATAAGAAAATAAAATTACCTCTCATCCAAGTCAGTTAACATGAAAATAAAGGAATTTGAAATGTAGTGAAAAAATCGAAATCCAATTCCTTTTGGACGTCCAAAATTGGAGTTGGAATCGATAATTGCTGGTAATTCAATGAAGAACCAAGAATCAAATTAATGAGTTTGGACAAACACCTTCGAATATATCCATCATTTAAAAAATCGTAAAAAAACGTTCCAAATAAAATATTCAGAATATTTTTCAACGTTGCGGTGTTCACCCTACACCCTTATCAAGGTAGAAACTCTCTCAGCAGAACAAAAACCCATAAGAAACCCATGTTGCTCTCTACCTGAATTCCCGCTGAAGACTCATCGACCTCAAGAACCCTCTCTCGTTCAAAACCCCATGCTTTGAAAATTTTTGTTTTGTGTTTTTTAGGAGAAAAAATACGAAATATAGAAAAGAGCGAAAGGAGGGGATTTGAATGTAGCTTTCTCTTCTTTTTTTCTTGCCTTCTTTTCTTCACGTTTTGTTTATTAATAAGTATATGCGTATATGTCTAAAAATTCAACTATTTGTAAAAGATTTGTGTTTAACGATAGAAAATGATAGTTTCGAGTGCGATCATTATTATTTTGGGGTAATCATCAATTCGGTTGAAATTCAATCAACCGTTGAAGACATCTTTCTGATCCGAAATTCGAAGGACCAACAAAAGGAGATTTACATTCTAGCGAAAAAAGACTGAACAGCAGAGACGGAGGATTTTTGCGACGACGACGGTTGACTTTTGTTAGCCATAAATTGGGTTTACAGAAAAACAGTCAATGAAATAGAATTAAATAACTCATGAATGTTCAATTCGTACACAAATATTCAAATTTTCAAGGAAATAAGTTGAATTTTTATAAGACAGTTTTATTTTAAAGCTAGAGGGTTGAAGTTGTAACCAGAAATATAAAATTTTCAATGAAAAAATATATATTTTCTGTCATAAAGATGAACTTCCAATGTAATAATACGAATTTCAGAGAACAGATAGATTTTCAAAAATAATTACTTGGGAAAGGTTGAGTTCCAAAAAGATAAGAAATGGTTTTACAACAGAAAAGATGAATTTTAAAAACGACAGTCGAGTCTCCAACTTTAGCAGATGCGTTTACGATGAAATACTTGGAGGTTGGAACAAATAGTTCAATTTCAGCATACAAAGATGAAAATCCAATTAAGAAAGATCATTTACAAACGAGGAAGATCAATATAATGTAAAAAAGATTTTCATGTTCAACAAGGAATTTGACTTTGAAACGAAAATTATGAATTTTACAATCAAAGGACAGAAGTACCTGACAAGGCCCTGTTGGAACAGGTGACTATGTTCTGCATTCGATGGATTAGGAGAAGGTTATTGGGGAGAGAAGGTCTTGAATAGCGAGTAGAATGAAATGGTCGATCTGTTATGGAAAATAAAAACAATGAAACTTCTCAGTGCAACAATATTTATTCAACAATAACACATTATATGGAAATGATTCTGGAATCGAATTCACTAACTAGAATTTTGAAACTTGACGATAAGTTTACTTTCCAGAACTATGTTACAGTTTCCAAACACATCAAGCAGATACTTCTTGTAGGACCATAAGCCTAACATGATATAAACGACCTTATAAATAAAACAACTGAACTTACTCGTTCATGCCTAATTGTGCTCATGAAATTTTTACCATAAATTGCTTATTGTCCTAATTTGAAAATTTGAACTGAAAACTCAATGAATTTAACCACATTAGAAATTCGAAAGCATTCAACTTTAAAGCAATTTTTATCTGAACTGGTTCAAATTTCAATGATTGATTTTAAAATAATGGTATCCAACGGTTTCATATGAAGATGTTATCAAAGTTTTATTATTCCATCGTCAGTTTAAAAATCTGTATATTTGACAATTTTCAATTCAAACTTATTTAATTTGAAATAGTAAGGGCTTGAATGCTTATTGTCTCATTTTTAATTCTGTATCAAAAAATAATCGACTTCAGTTCGATATTTCAATCATTTTGAATTGAAAGCATAAAGAGTTGCACGATTTTGGAATAAAATTTGAGGATAAGATAATGAGGAGCTAGGTTTTTACAATTGAGGAAAGATAATTTACGAGGCAAATCCGTTTTTCTGAATTGAAAATTAAATGGTATAATAATTCAAACTTCAAATTTTCCAAATGATTTATAGATGTTCATATGTGCGGTACAGTCTTTTGAATTCAAATCCATGAAATCATATGATCATAATCTTGTCGCATGAAAAAGTACCAATTCATCTCTGGCCTCTTGATCTAGAGAACAACAACACAATGATGTTCAATTAAATACCGATGAGATAGTTTTGTATGTGCTCTCGAGAATAAGAAAAAATAAATTGACCCTAACGTTTGAAATCAATTGCTTGAATATTGTAAACCTGTAACCTTACCTTATAGATGAGGGATGAGTACTTCATTCCATGAATTTTACGAATTAGGCAATGCGTCATCGAGCCGTACAAAGAATAACAAAGAAAATAAAAAAAAATAATATTTAATGCTACATTATTGTGGTTGTTCTTGACACATTTTCTTTTCTCTTAGTAATTTGAAAGTTCTATCATTGCGATTATTTGAAGTATAATAAATCAAAAATTCTGCGCATTCCCAGTTTGCGCTACCTAACTGTGGTGGGCATAACAACTAAAGCGTCTTGGCTTCAGAGCCAGCTTGGTCGGGCATAATTTAGGTAGCACGGTATTTCGACCGATAAAGTTATCGGAAGATTCACGTCATTTCTTATTATAATATATTTAATTGAAGAAGGTTATTTTTCATCCCTTCCCGACTGTCTGTAATAAATCCAACTTCCATATTCTAACACTGAGAGTACTTATTGAACCCAATTCGGAACATCCTCGTGCCAAAGACGTAGCACTCCTACCATTCTAGTAATGCCATTGCTGGACGCTGGATGTGGAATTCGTACATAAATGACTGGAATATATACATTTTCAATCACTCCCAAATCTTCAGCTTTTAGTCTTGCATGATAAATATTTGGGCCGTCTTTCAAAAAACATTGAGAATATTCCTGATTGTTGAACGTGGCATTGGTTGGTTTCAGAAATCCAGTTGCATGTGCGAACAAATCAGGTAAGCGTATGAAAACATCTCCTAGGTCTGGAGGCGGTCTGGGTACATCGTATGGGTTTACTACCCATGGAGGAACATGTGAATCAGCTTTCAGCAAACGCGCAGTTTGTATATGGCTTGCACGGTACAACAAAACAGTAACTTGGCTTCCTTCGTGGAGAATAACAGGTTCGATGGATGAATGTGGAGTTTGCATCGCATCTATTTTTGTAGGAAGAAAAAATAGATATTATAATTCTTTAAATGCTAGGAAAAGACTGTTTCCACAAGGTATAAAGCTCCACTTATGAATTGAAATTTAGGTAGTATTTTGGAAAGAGGAACGAAAATTTATCATAGAACATTTCGCCCTCCTAGACCTTCTCAAAAATCAACTCTTAACGAGCCTTATGTCTTGTGCAAAAATTTTGGTAGAAGCCTTTTTACTTGTGCAACACCAGATGTAACAAATTTCTTCAAAAAACTGTTTCGACCAGGAAAACACTCTGCAAGCTTAGCCAAAAGAGCGCAGTACAAAAATTATACAATTTGGAATGTTTGACATAAATGATGATACTTTTCTCATTGATTACAAACTAAGTGCTTTCTCAATTATCCATTTTGATGAAATAAGGTATTGCGGGTTTCGAACGTGTACAAAAAACTACAAAATTTGTCGACGTTTGGCGAACGTTGCAGCTCGCATCTTCAGTACGATCTTCTGCATCTTCGCATCTTTCCGTTCTCCCGGTTTAACTGATTGACCAATCAGATTCCACCAATCCCCACACTGGAATCCTCGACCAATCACAGGCACCGTTGTGAGCATATATAATAATTCCACAATCTAAAAAACCTCAGTTTTAGGCCAGTCCTGAAGATGCGAGCTGCAACATTCACGAAACGTCGACAAATTTTGTAGCTTTTTATACCCGATCGAAACATGAAATACCTTATTTTATCAGAATGCATCATCGTAAAAGCATCAGGCTATAATCAAAGAACTCTACGGAGAGAGTTTTTCTACTAAAACTAACAAGTTTAGTAGGCGCAGGTCTTCTCTAGGTAAGCTACTATCATCTTTAGCTTTTTAAAACGATACGAGGACAACAACATTGTACCAAAATTCTTACAATTAAAAAAACTTTTTAAAGCATGTAAATCAAAATCTATTGTAGATAAAACAGGTTTGCTCCTTTTGGAGGAAAAGATTCATAACATTAAATTCACTTTACACACTAACTCAAAGAAACTATTAGAACTCCCCCTTCTCTTATCTAAAACTCTCAGATCTGCCATTTGGTCCACATTGGACCGCATGACTTTCGTCCAATCCAAACGGATCGAAAATTTCTATACCAAACAACAAGAGACAAAATTTGACGAACTGCTTCCAGCATTGCAAACACCACTAACCAACACTGATGAAAATATCTCCAATCAACCTTTAAATAATGAAATGGTTTCAGTTCTATCTAAAGGACATAATTGCTATGGCGCTTTTTGCAAACCCACAAGAAGAAATAACAA
This sequence comes from Neuroterus valhalla, assembly GCA_011762715.2. Lineage (NCBI taxonomy): Eukaryota > Metazoa > Arthropoda > Insecta > Hymenoptera > Cynipidae > Neuroterus > Neuroterus valhalla. Next base: position 6,664 of record WSXT02030682.1, on the reverse strand, counting down.
GCAATTTAGGCTCAATAACATATAACCTACCAACTGAAGAAGCAAATGACAGCAATCAGAGAACTAAATCGAAACAAAAACATCGTAGTATTACCCGCAGATAAAGGCAACACTACATTTATTTCGAACAAAGAAGATTACAAAAAAAATTAAGGACCTGTTAACTAACGACACGTACAGAAAAGTGGAAAAAAATCCCACTAAAAAAAAACCCTTCGAAAGGACTCCAAACTCATTGAAGATACAATAGCCAAACTAATACCCATTCATGCTATTCCTCCTAGACTTTACGGACTACCAAGAATTCACAAAAACAATATCCCACTCAGACCAATCGTTAGCGCAATTAACTCACCAACCTACAACCTAGCACGCTTCCTTACCGAAGAACTGAATCCTCTCACGGGAAATTCTATCACTCGTGTTCAAAATTCCTCTGACTTCATCAAAAAGATACAACAGGTTTACATTCAACCTCAGGACATCCTTGTGAGTTTTGACGTAGTATGTCTCTTAACGAAAGAACCCATCCCTGATACAATCGAAATTATCAAATCCTTCGCAAAATTTCCCTCTGGCCTTGTACCTTCGATCGAACACTGTCTCAACAATACTTACTTCTCTTATAATAGCCAATTCTACAAACAAACCTCAGGAGCAGCAATGGGGTCCCCAATTTTACCTGTAATAGCTAACATCTTTATGGAACATCTGGAAAATAAAATCTCCAGCCAATCCAAGCTCACACCAGAGCTGTTTTGCCGTTACAAAAGATCTGACAACACGTTAGGGCATGAAGTCTACGGAAAACCCACTCATACAAGCAGATACCTCCATGCTTCCTGCCACCATCATCCATTCCAAAAACAGTCATCAACTCGCTCATATCACAGAAGGTATCACAGAACAAATAGGTAGAATTCTTAACAAGCACAACACCTGCAAAAATAGGGCAACTTCTCTACAATCCGAACGACGAAAAAACACCATTCAGTGATCCAGGAGTATATACAATCCGGTGCTCCTGTGGCAAAGTCTATGTTGGAGAAACTGGTAGAGCGGTAAGCCAACGCATGAAGGAACATGACAATAAAGTCTGGCTGAAACAATTCACGCGATGAGCTCTAGCTGAGCATCACATCGAAACAGGACGCAGCATTTCATTTGAAAAAGAAACCCATCCAATTCGACTTCCCGTTCTCCCGGTTTAACTGATTGACCAATCAGATTCCACCAATCCCCACACTGACATCCTCGACCAATCGCAGGCATCGTTGTGAGCATATATAATAACACCACAACCTAAAAAACCTCAGTTTTTACGCCAGTCCTCAAGATGCGAGCTGCAATGGTCGCGAAACGTCGCCAAATTTTGTAGTTTTTTGTACACGATTGGAACCCGAAATACTTTACTTCATCACTTTTTTCATTTTAACGATTCTCAAATTTTGATCCCAGATAAGGCGATATCAGTTTATTTGAATATCTACTTTGCTAGTTTTGACAAGATCTGCATTCATAAGATCTATCTGGCACAAATCAACATTTTTCTCCTCAAATCTTTTCCTCAGTTTTCCAATCAGTGTCTCGATAAGTATTTTATTGGATATTTCATCAACGGTACTAAATTATATCATTGGCTTATAATAAGTGCGGACTCTTTCATCACCCCCTTCGTTTTAGGTTGAGTTATTATTTTGAATATCATAGTTCACAGAACTCATTTTCATAAATCGACGAGGGTCGAATCACTCTCGAATCAGTGTGAACGTTAGCGACGTTGGCGTCCACCTTACTTACGTTAATAACAATAAATAGAACGTACCTACACACCTCATTCGCTTTAACTGATATTCCTAAATAACGAGTTACATTAAACCTCGCATGAAATTCACAATGTTTCCGTATCGCCATCATTATTTACATTGATCTTTGCCACCTTCGCACCAATTCGAGCATTAGGTACCTACACTGATTCGAAAGTTGTTTGTTCCTCGTAAATCGACTGTACCAAAGCAAAGATCGAAACGAATATTCCTGAATATATAGTTGATGCATTCTGTTTTCGGAAATATTTAACGCTACCTTCTTTTTCGAGACAGTCGAAATCTAGTCTCATACAAACAAGTATCCGTCATCGCTCTCACGCATTTGTGTGGTAATACCATCCACACTATCAGGTTTACTATTTTTAGGTCTTCTAATTACGGTAAGGTACAATTATTGAATCGCTGGCTCTTAGAACGGATCATAAAAATTTTATCAAGATGTGGAAGGGCCCTGGTAGTTTTTCAAAACCTTGAATTCCAATTTTGGAAACTCATATTATTATGCTTAATTTTACCGCACATCTTTTTTTTTTCTTTTGAAAAATGGGTGCTTTCTTGGTTTTCGAAATAATTGAAAGATACGATATTTCTCACAATGTAAAATTTTGGAATTTTCCAACACCAACTCGCTCTATATGACGAAGAATTTGGCATTTCTGTTTAAAATATTGAGGCATTATGCTCAAATCTATACTTCAGCTAGAGGATTCATGAATCTTTATATTCTTCAATATCAAAACAATTTGTTTATTGTTTTAACGTAAGTGCACAAAGGACGTTTGAATATTTTCAAGCGTAAAGTCTATTGCCGTTCTTGCAAGTAATAAAAAACTTTTAGCACATAAAAAGTTCAGTAGAACCCATAGAAGTTTTTTGGAAAGTTTCACTTCAATTGAACCTTATTATTAAAAAAAGCAGTACATATTTCTTTGTTAAAACAATTATATATTCATCAATGTGTAACATAGAATAATATATGCATAAATGAATGTATTATAAATTGGCAATGTTCTTCAGAAATAAGATCAGTATTAGGTGTAATTAAGTTCAATCTACATTCAAATCATTTATAACTATTACTGTCATACATAAATTTCCTTCTCAAGTCTACTGAATTTTCCTATCCTTTTTGATAATTCATTATCATTCATTATTGTATTGTTATTTATAAGAAGAATTATTTACCATCGGTCAAAAATGGTTGGGTAACGAACTCGTCTTTTCTTTTCCGGCCTTGGAAAAGTGTGCCAAAGCACAATTTCATATGATGATTCATTTGAAATTTATCGAGTCTACAGTTAAAAGACACACGGACATACAGTAGTGCACTTTCGTAAAAATGGGGTTTTCTGACTTAGGCGGTCTCAATACCTTCTCATTAGGAAAGAGAATGTTAAAAAAAAAGAACATGCAGCTATACGTTTATCATTATCAAAATTTTGATACTTAATATACATAAATATGTATATAAAGTATAAAAACTATGATAATGATAAATGTATATCTGTATGAACGAAAAAACGTTAACTGTTAATTTTGATAATAAGACGCTTTACATAAAAAGATTATTTTGGAGAATAATATTTTTCACGCCTATACCTAGGTAACAGTCTGCTAAACCTCGTGAGCTCCAGATACTTCATAAACGGCAGGTTGAATTGAAGTAAAATACGCGGAAATTTCCCAGGCCAGAAATTGCGAATACTTTATTATTTAGAACGAGTTGAAGTTAGAAAAGGCGAAAACTTCACGCTGTGTAAAAGTCTAGTTTTGCCAATGATTTCGAGAACGAACGAAGCTACAGTTTTTCGCCTTAGAAGAAAATATGTGCAATAAAATTTTCTATCAGAGTATGAGTTCTGAAAATTGAAATTTCTTAATGTTTGAAAAAACTCCCAGGGCCCTCACACTCGTTGAAAAATATTTTTATCCCGTTCAACGATGTATCAGTTCAATTTCGTAGAAATCGATTTCCGCTGCAGAATCTTCGACCATGTGATCTGATACATCATCTTCTATGTCACAGTTATTTTCCACAGTGGCCTAAGCTCTACAGAATTTTTTCAAAAGAAAACACTCATAGTAACCCTTAACCGTTTCATCATCAACGAGCCTAGTTCTGACAACCTTAGATTGCATGAAATTTTCACTAGTTAACACTAAGCATATAATATACTACTATCTTTACAGCTCCCAACAATTGGGTAACACAGGTCTGCAAGGTTGTGTTGTTGAAAAGCGAGAAAAAGCGATAAGTCATTGCCATAGCAATTTTTCGCGTAGAATCCGAATCCGGGGTCAGAAATGTTCCATTACGTTAGGATTTTGAAATATTTGAGGTTATCTACTCAAAAATGGTGTTTTTTGCTATTTTTGAGCTTATGTACAGTACAGGATGTACAAAATTTTCCCGGTCTATCTTACAAAGAGCATCCGTTAATGCTACCTTTCCCCTTCGAAATCAGCCCATGAGTGACCACAATCAATTTTTTCCTCAAACTTACGGCCACTTTGAGTTTAGACATACATCTGCACAATGCAATTGGCATGCACGTTAATTCCTTGGGGCGAAGCGTTTTGTGCTCACTTAGTTCTCTTGGAAATTTGGGACTCTGGATTTTATATGGTCGGTAAATAAAAGTTCGTAGTCAGCAGACATTTTTATTTCCAAGATGGAGTATCAAAAGGGTATGGCCGAGTGAGCAAGATGAAAGTGCCTTTTGCGACTTGAACCAGATTGCACAAATTGCTTCATAGGTGTATAAATAACAAATTTTTTACATGCAGTCATGACCCCCTACCCAATAATTGTCGCACTTTACCTAAAAATGAAGAGTCTCAAATCCTGCTCTCGGAGTTTGAGGGGTTCTGAACGTTAATAAAGTACCCCGAATAGTGAGTGGCAAGGGGAGTCACTTTAATTGAGCACCTTGAAACGTGAGAGGTGAGGGGACTCACGCTGATAAAGCAACCCGAATAGTGAGTGGCAAGGGTACTCACTGAAATTAGGAACCCCAAAGGGAACAGAATTCTATTTCGTCCACGTCGTTCTTCCTGGGTCATGGCCTTTCGATCCGCCATCTTGAAAATAAAAATGTCTTCTGACTATGAGTTTAAATTTATCGACCATGTAAAATCCAGAGTACCGAATTTACAAGAGAAATAAGTGAGCACAAAACGCTTCGCCTCAAGGAATTAACGTGAATTCCAATTGCATTGTACAGATATATGTCAAAACTCAAAATGACCATAACTTTTCGCAAAAAATCGCTTCGGAAATGACTTCTCGCTTCCCAACAACGAACATAACCCCATTTTTTGCAGACCTGTGTAATCAACTCGGAAGTGTTATATGAGGATTGAACTTCCCAAACTGTCCATTTAAAATCTTGTCTCTTTGGATCAGACACAGTAGGTAACATATGTGCGCTTGTTAACCATAACGAGCATTAAGCTGGTGGTGAAATGTGACTAAACTGATAGTAAGTACCATTACCAAACTGAATTGTCATTTCGACTAAATCCAATGGTTGATGCAGATATTTACTTATTATTTAGTTGAAATTCAGGCTATGTGACCTAAAGTTTCCTTCAGCGTTAAATTTCAACTTGCACACTTAGCATCATCTTTCCTGCGCACTTTCACACATATTTGAGTTTTATCTAAGAACGCATTAACTCTAACATGAAAAGTTTTCAAAATATCGCTCATAAATGTTCACAGTTATTTGGGTATCATTTGGTTATGAATCAATTCCTACTAGGAGTTTTCTCTCAGAAAACGGGCAACATTGGATAGGAAACATATGTATCCGTATGAATTTCTCCGTGTACCATTGGAAGTATTCTATCTGTGCATGAACCATTTTGTTAATTCTAATTTTGTATTGAATTATTTAACACAAATAAATTTAACATGAATCAAAATATCACTCTCAAACATTCATCTGAAAATCAATCCAATTGAAAAGTTCTCAATCATGTTTCTTATTATTATTCAAAAGTTTGTGATAGGGAAAATCTTATGTTTAAGGAGATCAATAATTTTATGTCAGGGTAAACGAATTTCTAATTCTCTCCTAAATATCTGAATCTTTCTCTTCAAAAAATTAGCGTAATTTGAAACATTCTTGATTAGGAAATTCAAATATGTCCAAACTGTCTATCACAAGAAGAATAAAGTGAATAAAATGACCACTAATTCAAGTCAGTAAACATGAAAAAAAGAAATTCAAAATTTTGTGGAAAAACCAAAATCAGGTTCCTTTTCAACGTCCGAAATCGAGTGGGAATCGGTAAATCCTGGTAATTGAATGAAATCCATCGAATAATTTCGACAAGCACTTTCGAATATACCTATTAATGAAAAAACAGGAGGGAAACGTTCCAACTGAAATATTCAGAATATTTCTCAACGTTTCGGTGATCACCCGACACTCTTATCAAGGTTAAAACTCTCCCAGCAGAACAAAAACCCATCAGAAACCCAGGCTCTCTATCTGCGTTCCCACTGAAGACTCATCGACTTCAGAACCCTCTCTCGTTCGCAACCCATGTTTCGAATATATTTGTTTTTTTTTAGGAGAAAAAATATGAAATATTGAAAAACAAGAAAGAAGAGGATTTGGATGTTGCTTTATCTTTCATTTTTTCTCTTCTTTTTACATTCTCATTCTGAATGAGAAGGTATTAGTTTTATGAGAAAATTGACTTTCGCGGATTTCATGGAATCTCCACGTTTCGAGACCCTCTCAGTCAGAACAAATGGTTTTTACGAAGGTGTCTGTCTGTCTGTCTGTAGTCTGTAGTCTGTAATCTGTGTACTCGATAACTTT
>WSXT02030659.1:17809-28555 GCA_011762715.2 Neuroterus valhalla | reverse complement strand
CAGTGTGAACTCCTCTCACACACACACACTCTCACTCAGTACTCGCATGTGCTTATACATACACGCACACAAGAGGGGTTAGTTGAACTAACTCCAACAGTTTAAAAAGTTGCTCTTCCACGTGAAAAATTCCCTGTGCTTTCTGCACTTCTTCACTGAAACTCCCTGCCCTACATTAAAAACGATAATTATTTTCTGAAATTCCCCGTCCCAAGTCAGATGAATGAGGATAAGCAAATAAAGCGGGATAGATAAATTTTTTTTAATTTAGATAATAATTCCCTCTGTTTGTTTGAGCTATCATTAATTTGATTATAAAATTTCAGTCAGCTCGCAAAATCCCACAGAGCAAACAATGTTTCTTATAACGGAATAAAATACAAATTTTTCCTCTCATGAAGTATAGATGTATTTAAATGTTTTGAGAATCAGGTTGAAGGATGGTTACATTCTTTTATAAAATTATTATATACTCACGCGAAAATTTTCTCAATTTTTTCCAACTCATGAACCACAAGAGCACTATTGTGATAAATAAAATTATCTTTGCAACGATATAATCAACGAGAAGCAACCACAAGCAACTTAAACAAACTTTGAGGTTCAGAACTAAACTTTACATGACGTCAGAGACCTCTTAGTTAATGGAGTCCATGTGAAGATGGCTCTGTCGGCGCAGCAAATATCTGATAAAAAAAAATACATGGGAGTCTTACCACTGTGCCACGCAGTCCAGGGTCGCGTTCAAGATCGTTGTCCCATATTAAATGTGTTCCGATTTACACCCAACTCAAATTTCGATATCTTCCGCGTGAATATGCATATATAGGACTTTATTTTACACTGCATTATCGCTTCCGACAGTCGCAAAACTTGAAGAATCATCTCTTGCAGGTCGTCTGTATAAAGTGAAAATAGTGTAAGGCTATTAACTTCCCCCTGTGGCACGCCTCCAATTAGATTCTTCGAGAAGACATCCGCATAGTTCGAGAATAAGAGATCGCCACACATTGGTGTCAATTGAAAAGGAACATCTTTTGAAAACTTAGAGGGCTTTCAGATCGCCTTATCGACGCCAGCTTTGCCAAAATAAAGATGATGTAAGAGAGATATTATAGGATGGTGATTGTGCGAAGAGCTTTATAGGAACAGGGATTTTCATATTTCGGCAATGAACGCACAACTCCTATTTTACAAGCAGAAGAAGCACGCCAAGAGCCAGCAAAGTGTTCATCATATTCAATAGTGCTGGAAGAGGAGACGCTATTGAGCAAGCATAGCAGTCGGATGCGTTACACTTCGCTCGTCAATTTTAACTCAATATTCGCTATTTTAAACAATTTTTATAGTTTTTAAATGTTTTCAAACAATCCTCAGTGCCTAGTCTTCCAGTAAGGTGTACTTCTTGGGCTTAAGCTGCAGTTTTTGAACGTTATTTGGTTGATAACAGTGCTCGCTTCGTACTTCCCTATGCCAGCGCAATGAAATTCGTCTTTTTGGTGTGTGTCAGTGCGTCTCGTACCTGGTCTTATACCTACTGTCATCATCCCTCAGAGAGTGAACGAATTCATCTACTTACTCTGGGATTTATAAGTCTTCGAAAATAGCATAAATCAGAGGTGTCCAACGCGTAAGACACGGTGTATATAACTATCGCTCGTCAGTATCCTCTTTTACCACCTTGGATGCGTTCATGCGGTGAGCGCGATGTGGAAAGGTGTCCTCGGCGGCCGGGCTTAGCTCAGAAAAGGGAAAGAAAGGAGAAGCGCGCCAACTTTGCGTTGGACACACCTGCATTAGAGTTTTCAATTTTGCGATTCGACACACTATTACAAAAATTTAGTGGATTGGAGTCCTTGATTTTGACCTTGCATAGTAAGTTGGGCTGGCTTACACTTGAAACACAGAACTCAAAGTTGAGCAAGGAAAGTTGAAGGATACCATGAAGGAACAGGGCAAAATAATCGAAATTTCGGACAGGACGCTAAGAAAAAATAATCTTATTATGTTTGGTATTATCAAAGAGGACAATAGAGACATCTTTCAGGCAGTCCGTAAAATTTTCAAAACCCATCTGAAACTTGAAATGCGCCTCGAGCAACTTGAATCAGTCATTTCCGAGGACTACACCAAAAAAGTTTAGGTAGAGAGAAAAAGCCTGCTCCCTTTTTCTGAAGAGACCAGGAAAATGATTTGGAGGAATCACTAAACAATAACTGGATGTTTGTCGATGATAAATGATTCAGAAGTAGCTACATTTCTAAGTTTTGTAGGTTTGTACGTGCAGCTGAAGATAGCAGAAGAAAGGTATCATGAACCACATCAAAAACAACACGTGGTAACGCCAATAATGGAACTCCTAAGTGAAAGGCCTCTGAATCGCCAGCACTACCAGGATCCAACGGCTCTCTGGATAATTTTTGACAAATCAAGTCAGGCAAACAGCAGACTCCAGGATCGCGAAAAAGCAAGAATTCGACAGAAAAATATACGACGCAGGTTACTTGTTTTGGAACTGCCATGGATTCGTAAGATTTTGGAATTCCAAACTGTATCTATTCCAATGTAATCGAAGATACATCTGGAGGAAGAGCAGGTGGTAGCTTAGCTTTATTTGTTAAGAAAGCATTTGCTTCTTGCGAAGTGATGGAAATAACGGAATATCAAATCTTTGATAGAATTCACAATGAAAATATAAATCTTAACATTGGCATTTGCTTCTTTAGTCCTACCTTGAAATCAGATGTAGTACTCATTTTGTTTGTTAAAATTTGCTTAAATGTGAGGTCGCGAAGCAGGGGCGAACACAGAAAGTTTTTTCTGGTGGGGTTGGGGTTGACTGAAAATTTTGTTGACACCAGTTCGTCGTGGAAAGTATGAATTCGATGTTCCAATCTCCAAGAAATTTTAGGAGAATACCCTCCCCCTCCTCCTGCGCTCGGCACTGTCGCAAAATGAAAGCTTACACAGACTCCCCTATGATAATTCTGTAAGTAGAAGTATTAATGATTTAATCTGGTGTAATACTAAGCCACTGGGGCTACTTCGCGATTCAAAAGTTGATCATTCTATTGCTTCATCAGATCACTTTCCAGTCTCGTTATCCTCTGGTTATTCTACTGACTCATTAGGATACTTCGTTCAAACTTGTCTCTTGCCAGCGACTATGCTGAGATGAGGGATTATCCTGGTCTCTCACCAGAAACTATGGTGGGACAACGGATACACCTTGTATCTTGCGAAGAACCCTGCTTGGATGATTGATTAACATTGTCTCTTGCCAGCAAGTATGGGATGGCAACTGATTGAACTTGAATCTAGCTAACAACTATGCTAAAACAAAGGATCAATCTTGTTTCTTGCCAGCAACAATGCTAAGACGGCTGATAAACCTTACTGTTGCCAGTAGCAAATCGACTACTACCCCAATTGAGCAAATATGGATGGAGCTTCTTGCAGAGATCGGTACTTCAGATGCTTGAGAGACCAAATTTAGGATCTCATCAATATAGGTCTATCCATTTCGCAAGATGCTTCCTGAGGCAGATAGATAAGAGTCTATTACCATTTGAGTGCGTTAGCATTTCAGGCTCTGAGGAAAGCGTTTCGTTTCTGGGCAGTGATACTTTGTTGTAATAGGATTTCCATATCTGCTGATTGAGTAAGGGTTAAGGTTCCCGGATACATAAACTTCGTTTGCTCCTGTTGACGATTTTTTTGCGTTTTCTTAATACAGCTGCCAGAACGAAGAATTGGAAACCTCAATTATGGACTCGCTGGAGAAATTTTCAATAGTTTCATAAAGTGAGATTTTTTATATACTACTTAACAAGAATACATACAATGAATTCGACTGAACTTAAGGAATTAATGACCTCGGCCTGCACAGGAGTTTATATCCGCACATTGTTTCCAGAAGTTTCTAGAAGCAGCGTCTTGCGTCATCCATTGTAATAATTCACCAGTTCGAGTTACATAACAACTTGCGTAGGCAGATATTTTATTGATTCAGTCGAACATGTACAGAGTATCAGGGCCGGTTCTAGAGATTTCGCTGCCCTGAGCGCAACTTGAAAGTGCGCTCTTCCCGCGGAACAACGTTTCGTAGCGCCTTAATTTTCTCTTGAGAAATGCCGCCCCCTCGAGCCTGCCACCCTGGGCAAATGACGGGTTTGCCCATGCCTAGAACCGGCACCGCAGAGTATGGAGTTACGTAACAAATACTTCCGGTGGAACAATTTTCCGCTACTGGCCTGACACTGACAAGACCGTTCAGTTTCCAGAATTTCCGCTCACCAGATGGTCTTGCCGGAGCCTGACAAGAAATGTAATATTTTTTTCTCTTTTACCCATAGGCCCTATCTTGTCGGCTGCCAATTATTGGCTAGCCAGCCTCTGGTTATTAGCTGGTGGCTGTCAAGGTCATAAGAGAATTTGTGTATTTTTACGGTGTTCATTTGTTCTATTTTCGTTATTGGCTAGTCAGTCACTATGTTTGAGCCAGTGAACTGTTCGTTATTGTCTGGTAACCTGCTGGTTGTCAGCTGATGACTTCAATCTGAAAGAAGAAGAATTTTGTTTCAATGGTAAGGTTTTCTTATTTCCTTGTTGACTAGTCACCTACTTGTTATCAGCTGATAAATGTTGCAGTGCTACATGGACAAACTTGTTTTGATAGTAAGACTTTTCTATTTCCTCAGTATTGACAAATAAGCCGCTACTCATTGTCTAGTAAGCAGCTTATTATTAGAAGATGTCTTCCGGAGTAATAAAAGAGAAATCTTATTTGAAAGTGTGCATTTGTTATCTCCTGTTTGTAAGCTGTTTAGCTACTTGTGATCAACTTGTCACGGTCATGATATTGCAAAAAAGACTTGTTTTGATGATATGAATTTCTCATTTTTACCTTATTAGCTCGTGAGCCCTGGTCATTGTCTGGTGGGTCGCTTGTTATTGAAAGATGACTGATAAAGTGATATAAGAACCATCTTGTACTCATATTGTATATTTATTATTTCCTAGTGATCGGCGTGTCGGGGACTTGTTATCAACTGGATACTGTTGAGAAATATGAGGAGAACTTGGTTTGGTAGAATGAGTTACCCATTTTCTTGTTATTGGCTAGTCAGCTGCTCGTTCTAAACCAGTTTGCCGCTTGTTATCAGATCATGACTGCTAAAATTATACGATAAGATTCCTGTTTTGGTGGTGTGGTTCTTTCATTTCCTAGTTAGTGGCTAGTTAGCCAAATGTTATCAGTTAGTGGTTATCGAATGATACGAGAGAAAACTCTTTTTTGACAGTTTGAATTTCTTATTTCCTAGCTATTGGCTAGGCAGTCAAGGTTACACAAGGGAAAACTTGGTTTGATAGTGTTAGTTTCTAATTTTCTTGTTATTGGTCAGGTTGCTGCAGGTAATTATCTGGTAGGCCGCTAGTTATTAGACGATTACTACCAAAGGTATCAAAGGACAAATTTGTTCTGGTAGTGTAGATATCTTATTGCCCAGCCAAAGACTACTCGTTCACTTGTAAGCAGTTGGTGTCTGTCAAGGTGATACGAGAAAAAAATTGGAATGATAGTTAGAGTTCCTTCCTTTCTTGTCATCGGCTTGTGAGCCTCTAGTTATTGTCCAGTTAGCCGCTGATTATCAGCTGACTACTGTGGTTAGCCAGCTTATCAGGCCACAACTAGACCAGATTGGAATATTAGAGGTAACAAAGGAATAATTCTTGTTCTCATAGTGTGCATTTCCTATTTTCTCTAGGTCAAGACCCTTTTTTACTTTTTTAGAGAATAACAAATGGGAAAATACTGATCAGCGTCTGAGCCAGACCAGACCTTATAGACCAGACTTGAAACTTTTTTATGACTGAGCAGCGCTAGACCTGGGCTAGACCAGACTTTCTGTGAAAGGCGGTCTATAGAGTAGTATCCAAGTCAGATTAGCGCTAAACATACGAAGATCAGAGCTTTCAATCTAGACAGTTTCGATAAAGCCCAACATAAGCAAAACCTCAAAGCAGACTAAGATAACATTTTTCCACCTGGAACTGGAGTAGCAAGTTCATATTTATAAAAAAGTGAGTCCAAGGATCTTATGTCGTAATAAAAAGACAAATGATACATAATTCTCATTTATTAACAGATCTTTGGATCAACATAATAAATCTGTCAGATTCGCATTTCAAATCGTGAACACTTTCGCAACTTGTTCAATTACTGGAATTTTGAGGTTCTTAGTATTGTGATAATTTAAGGACAAGGTATAGGCTGATGGAATGTGGTTTAATGGTCGTTGATGAAAATTACAAAAAAATCTTTATACCGCACTGATAGTTATGAGTGAGTTTTGGGATCTCATTTCATAACAAAAAGCACAAACGATGCAGTGTTCCAATTTATTAACAGGTATAATAATAAAAATGACAAATTTTATAGATTCACATTTCAACTCGTAACGACTTTCAAAACTTTTTCGATGACTGCTGAAACAAAATAAATTGTATAACTAAGAGTTCTATACGAAAAATGATTCAGGATTGATTTCCACTCACATGAAGAACTTATGAGAGTGAATAGCTCTTTTCCACCTTCGACCATTTGATCTGCTGCTTCTTGAATCATATGGGCAAGAACTCCCGACCAATTTGATTTGAAAAACATTCTCAAAGCTCTTTGAGCCACTTTGCCGATAGTTGTACCAACTCTTGTGCTTGCCTCAACATTTATAAGTCCATATCGATGATTATCAATATTATCGATGACCTTATTTATTCCTTTGACAGTCTAGTGTAAAACATAAAAATGATATTTCGAAAATGGTCAAAAATTCTATAAGGGTTGATATTACAGGCCTCGGTCTCCCTCCAGAGATGGAAAATAGTTTCGACTGTATTACAAATTAAAGAATGGTGTTGAAGTAGTGCCATATAATTTTTTATTCAAAAACTCATGTAGGAACTCATATAGGAAGCTCTGGCAGAGCTTCGGTGGGCCACGGAAATTGGTGAGCCCGTTATCTCTAGAGTAACCTAAGTTCTCTAAGTATAAAGTAGCTTTTGCTTATGATGGTTCGGAAACCACCTTAAACTGTAGGTCCCCCTCACCCCTGAGTTAGTGGTGATGTTCATATCTTCAACAGAATAGGTCAAATGTCTACAATTTGAATAAGCTTTCTTCAAAATATTTATATTACCACTTAAGAAATATAATGTATGGCACGAAAATGGAACAATTCAATCTTCAAAAAAAAAAAAAGAAAAAAAGAAAAAACGTTTCGTCTGCTTCGTGCGTCGAAGCAGACGGAACGTTTTTTCTTGTTCCAATAAAGAGCTTTCTTTAAAAGACTAGAAGATCGAAATCCGATCCATCCATCTCACTATTAAAAAAAACACTGGTCGGAACCTAAAAATAACATCTCCATAATATGCAAGCCCTTGTGAAGAAGACGGAAGGTCAGTTTGACCATCTCCGCAGTTTTGAGGGTTTACGGTGAAAGTGTTTGAGTGTAGTTTACAGCGAAAAAGAGTTCATGAAGATGCTGAAAAAGTTAGGTGAAAGCATTAGGTGGACAGTGACGATGGCAAAATACATGTGAATTGTGAAGAGAATTTTCAGGATTTCTGAGACGAAGAAGGCCGAAGAAGGGGAAGCGACGCCAACTAACACAACCAAGTCGAAAGCAACAACGACTACGAAGAATCCGCCGACGACGGTGATGAAGAACATGACTCTAAGCAAGATGCCAAAGATGAGAGAGCACTGAAGTAGGAGAAAAAAACGTCGAAGAAAAAAGCAATTAAAAGAGGGAAGAAAGTAATGAAGAAAAATGAAATAGCAGCGAAGACGAACAGGATACGACGATATTTGAAACAGTAAAGATGTCGCAGTCTGAGTAGGAATTACAAGATAGAATATAGGAATTGCAATTGCAAAAACAAGCATCAAGAGCTACAACTACTTCAGTGCGGGTTGGCGCGATCCAATTACGGGGTGTGGAAGGCGCAACAAATAAAATTTATGGTACCAATTCTGTACTCACGATTGATCACTGGATCATCCAGATTACGGAGAGCAAGGAAATATACTTGTGGAATGATCTGCAAACGTTGGTTAATGCCAAAGTCACTGACCAGGTTGACAAAATGGTGATTGAAGAGCCAAGAAACTTTGAGGAAATAGAATGAAATAAAGGATGGTTTGAAAGACGTGTTTGGTTTGGAAGCCGATGGATGCGATCTCTACGGAGCTATGCAGAAGAGGAGAGAGCGACTTAGTAAATCGTTCAAAGAGTACCTTCTGCAACTGATGCGTCTTGGCAGCCGAGGTAATCTTGATGATGGGTCAATGATTAAATAATTTATTGCTGGAATGAATGACTCTACAGCAAAAAAATCGATGCTGTATGGCAAGTGGACCATTGAGAAGTTAAAGAAGTCGCTGTAAGATTCCCAGCTCTTAAAGGAGAAATTGCAGAAGGCAGAAAGGATTTCATCTCAAGACGCGGCAAACAGGGATGCGGTAACGACATTGAAGAAAAAGATGTAGCAGATAAGATGTTACAACTGTGGCAGCAGAGGTCACGAGTCACGTGATTGTAAACATCGAAGAAAGGGTGCAAGGTGCTTCAAATGAAATAATATCGGGCATATTGCTACTCATTGTCTCGAAAAGATGTCAGATATCCGGAAGGAGGATGAACGATGTAGTGATGTAGCAGTTGGGTAACGTTGATGTAGCTTGTAGTCTGAATTCTTGTTGAATCCTTATACGAATCTGCAGGAAGTGATTAGGAAAAGATAATATCGTTTCTTATGTTAGAAGAATTCTTCATTAAGGATTTTACGTGTTGAGTGTCGAGATTTTGGTTTTATTATTTAGATTTGAGATGGGCGATGTCAAGGTGTACTTTGTTGCAACGCAACGTTAGGAGCCAAATTGTATTACTGGAAGGAACGATGTAACTGACACGAGGTATTGACAAGGAGATTCGTAATGCATTATTGATAGGTAAGTCGTAGAAAAACCATGTAGCAGAAAAGTCTGAAAATACCATCGCAAAAAATTTAGGGAAGACGTACAGAAAAGAAGTTTGTAATAATGCATCTTAGTTGTATAGCACAGAAGTTCGAAAAGACGTATCGCTAAGAAGTAGGAAAGTTGTATAAAAAAGAAGTAAGGGAGACCTTGGGCAGAACAAAGACAGGAGGTTGAAATTGGGTCAAGAAATGTCAGAGATAACTTGGGAGACGAAGTCGAAAGTTACAGAGTAAAATTTCAAAGAAATGACATACATGACTGGCGACACGTGGACTGACAGTTTGATTTAAGATAACAATGAAGATCAACAGAAGACCTTGGAGCTTTTGAGGATTATGATGATTTATGAATTTGAAAATTAAAAAATGGTAATGAATGATTCATAAGTGCATAGGAATCGAAGTCTCAACGAACTTAGAATGTGCAAGATGTTACTGTATGTGCATGTGCAGTAGGTTCTTTTATGTGTAGGCATGTGTAAGACGATTGAAAATGGTACTGGGGAATGATGATGGCTTATTCAGTCTACCAACGGTTAGGCCTGTACGGATTCAAAACTACATTTTCTGGTGAGTGAGAAAAAGGAATTGGTAAAACATGTACATAAAATGGATAGAAGAATCTTTGACCTTACTCCAAAAGACATGCGTTGATTAGCATATCAGCTTGCTGAAAGTTTGATGCTACCTCATCACTTCAACACAAGGAGTGGACTAGCATGGAAGGATTGTTACATCAAGTTCATAAAAGGGTATCCTAAACTCTCCTTGCGAACTCCAGAAAGACTCCAGAAGACGACACTGGAACTACAGTTGTGCCAAAAAAAACAACCAAAAGTTATCTCACAATTAGTCGAACGTGGCACAACTGTGATCGCAGCGATTTGCTGTAATGCCGCAGAAAACTTCAAACTACCATTGATGATCTATCTGAAGGTCAAATTTAATTTAGAGTACCTCACGAATTCCCTTCCTGGAACGCGCCTTGTTTGCCGTTCTTATGGCAGGATGCAAACAAAAATTATTTACCTGATATTGTTTAACCACTTTCTGAACCATGTCAAACCATTGTCAGATGATCCAGTATCACTTATCCTGTGTGGGTTCTCGACGCACACAAACAACCAAGAGTTTCTCTTGGCTGCCTGGGGAAAATCACGTATCCATTGTATGTTTTCTTGCCCGAAAATCCCACAAATTGCAACCGCTGGACAGTTTGTTTATTAGGCGACTGAGTTCTTACCACGCAGAAGCGTGTCTTTAGTGCTTGCTAGAATAAACGGGTCAGATTATCACACTCAATGAGGTTCCAACAATCTTTGGAAATAACTATTTGAGGGCAGGTATACCCTAAAATCCTATCAATGGATTCAAAGCATCTGGCTTATGCCTACTTGACAACGACATTTTCTCTCAGGACGGATTGAGCCCTTCGGCTGCGACAGAAGTCGGAATCATCAATGATGGAATTCGAAGCGGCAACAATGTCAAGCGATTTCATAAATCGAATCCAGTTGAAGAAGATCCACAAGGGACGACCTCATGACACTGTGGAGAATCAGAATTATTCTCTTGTGATGAGAATTCGTCGTGCTGAAAATTATGCAATAAGTCTATGTCAAAATCTGAGAGATGATATTGGAGATACAGCACCTTCGAACACTCGTAAAGAGAAATATTAGCACCTTGACAGATGGAACAGTT
>WSXT02030659.1:0-17709 GCA_011762715.2 Neuroterus valhalla | reverse complement strand
AAGAAACCACCGTTGAACTTGAAGTTGGGAAACAACCGAAGATGAAAATAAAACACGAAACGGCATTCAAAACAAAATAAGCTTCGAAGGTTGGGAAAAGTGTCAAAGCAGCTAAGAAAATGATTGAAAATAGGTTTGATGTTATCAACAATGCTGGAAAGGGAAGAAAGATCATTTCTTAACAAGGATTCTGTTCCTTTATGGAACTTGAATATCATATTTGAGAGAACGAATTCCCAAAAACCAGACTCTGAATCTGTCGACAAGGCATCATATTAATTATTACCTGCGAATCCTATCACTCCAACACTTCACGAGCTTTCGCAAATCCACTAAAACAACATTCCACTTTGATCAATCGCAAACTTAATCAACTTATCATTTCACAACCTATCACGCTCATTTACCAGAGAATTGAATCCTTCTACAAGGAATTCTATCACTCACGCCCCAAACTCTTTCGGCTTTTTCAGGAAGATAAATCAGATTCTTATTTCAACTCCAAGAAACCTCAGTGGATTAAGTATCTCTATTCATGGAGGAACTAGTCTCTAAAACAATCGATAT
Organism: Neuroterus valhalla; assembly: GCA_011762715.2. Lineage (NCBI taxonomy): Eukaryota > Metazoa > Arthropoda > Insecta > Hymenoptera > Cynipidae > Neuroterus > Neuroterus valhalla. The sequence goes on along the minus strand of WSXT02030659.1, from coordinate 17,142 downwards.
CAATAAATCTTCTGGAAAGCTTTGATAAAACACTGTCTGAATGATACTTGCTTCTCTTTCAATAGCCAATTCCACGAACATGTTTCACAAACAGCAATAAGATCTCTAATCTTGCCTTCGGAAGACAAAATCCTAATGAAATACCTGAAAACTGAAATAATCACTCAATTCAAGCTTGAAACGAATTTTTTGTGCCTTTTCGTTGAAAGTACTCCTGTCGTCTGGATGAAGACATGCATTTAATGAACTACACAAGTTTTCAGATCTTATAAATCAAATACACCATAATATTCAAATCACCATCGAGAAGGAATATTGCGGAAAATTGCCTCCCTTGGATGTACTAGTCAGGGGCGGCCGGAGATCAATTTGAGCTGTAGGCAGAAGCTTATTTGTCTTTGTTTGGTGCCCTCCCTTGGCGCTCCTGGCTCCCTACGATCGTAGGCGGATCAGGAGATAAAGCAGGCGGTTGCCTGCTTCGTCTTAGCCTTAACCCGCCCCTCGTTCTAGTTCATGAAAGATCTGATGACACATTAGAATATGAAGTTAAGAATATGAAGTCTCTTGTGTGTGTGTGTGTGTGTAATGATTACACAAATAAATTTATGGAGCAATAGGAAACTGCACCTCTAGCCTATCCTACATCCGAACCATCACAGAACGAATAGGAAGAATTTGTAATAAACACAAGATACTAACTATATATATATAAACCAACGTGGAAATTTGTGTTGACAAAAAATATTGTTCGTTTGGGATTAGGCAACTGCTCAACCGTGAGGGAAACCAAGCAGTGCAGCCCGCGGCACCCCGCGTGCCTTTTTCTTTATGGATCATCCACATTTGCTCCTGATGGGGGCCAGCATTCCATAGTAGGCCACCGCATGCCAAGTGTCATTTTCCTCAGAATGGAAGGGAAATAGTGACTTTATTGGAAAAAGTTTTGAACGGTGTTAATCGTGTTATGAGTCCGAGGCCTGTTATCGTGAAAAATATGTGCTTACGTGATTCGTTGATACTTGTAAGACGGTTGTAAATGCAAGTGCCAGAACTTTCACCATGTCCAGAGGGGATGGCTCTGGACTCTTTTCACTCGAACGTCCAGATTTTGAAGGTATTCGTTTTTTGGTAGATCTAGATTTGAAGCTCCTACTTTGTATGGATTCAGGAGAGTCCGGAGAACCAGGAATACTAGAACTGAGTTGTTGAGGCTCAACCGCTTTTAAAACTTCTTGGCTATTCGAAAACGCTCCCCTGACTAAAGGAGAATCCGGATCGTCATCATAATAATCAGCTCTGTCACCTGGAAGATAAAATCATTTATTCCGAAAGTATTCAAGTGCAATAGTTGAGAGGAAAACAACTATTAACATCCGGTCTAGTGCAGGAGGAGAACTCCAAATTACCCCGGGTAAAACTAAAGTACTTTGAATAAGCGACTTACTCTGGTTGATATAAGATTACCTGAAGTACCTGGCTTACAAATGAATTACGGTAGTTAACACTACACTACTCCAAGCTACTTGGATAACAAGTAGATAACTTACGTTATTGGTGAAGAGCCCAGATCAATAATTAGATCACAAGTTGCTTACGTTGGGTTGCTTATGATACAAATTGTTTACACTAAAATATCCGCATCAATTCGATAACAAGTGAATAACGCTGACAAGGTCAACACTGATTAAAAGAGGTGTTTTGGGTTTCGATCGTGTACATAACTGAAAATTTTGTTGTCGCTTCGCGAACGTGGCAGCTTGCCTAAAACTGAGGTTCTAGGTAATACTGTCATTATACATTTATGCTCACAACGATGCCTGTGATTGGTCAAGGACTCCAGTGTGGGGACTGGTCGAACCTGATTCTTTAAAAAACCGTGAGGATGGAAAGCAAGAACGAATTGGTGTTGTACAAATTGTCCCTATTCATCTTATTAGAGTGTTTTAAGATTCAGATTGCTTCTCTATGCCTTCTTGGGAAGATATTAGTTGTTTTTGCGATTACGGTTGCTTTGTCAAATAAAATCCTATGTCCTGTTTCGATGTGATGCTCAGCTAGTGCTGATTGCGAAAAATATTTCAGCCTAAATTTACTCTCATAATTCTTTATACGTCGGCTCACCGCTCTCCCGGTTACTCAAATATAGATTTTGCCACAAGAGAAAAAAATTTCTTATACTACTGAATCACTGAATGGTGCCTTTTTCGAAACGTCGACAAAATTATTAGTTTTTCACACGGTCACAACCCGAAACTTGTTCCATCATGATGGATCATCGTTGAAGCATCAAATCTAATATCAAAAAACTCTTCAAGGAGAGGTTTTTTACTAAAACTAATAACTTTAGTAAGTTCAGGTCTTCTCAAGCTCAGCTACTTACATCTTTAGCCTCCTTGGAACAATTCAGGGACAACAACATTGGCCCAGAATTCTTACAATTGAAAAACCATCTAAGGACATCGGAATCCAAATCAAGGAGAAACATCCCCCCCCCCACTGACATTTTTTATTTCATCAAAAAAATCGTGTGGATGTGTTGTTTCATTTTTAACCTCCAACAAGATACCGTACTTACGGTTTCTAAATCTTGGAAAAAGAGGACGAAAAGTTTTTCAAAATGCTCCCCTTCTTTGATTTTTCATCCAAATAGCTGGTGAACGAACTCGACTTGTCTTTCTGATCCCTCAAAATGGGTGCCAAAGCACAATCCAATATGATCATTCTTTCGAAAGTAATCGTGTTTACAGACGACGACGTCGACGACGACGACGACGACGACGACGACGACGACGACGACTACGACGACGACGACGATGACGACGACAACAGACAGACACCAACGTAAAAACTACAATTCGGGATCAGGAGGTCTCAAAACGTGGAGATTTCAAAAATTCCGCGGAAGTGAATTTTCACATAAAACCAATACCTTCTCATTATGATGATAATGTAATAATCTGTGAACTCGACAACTTGAAAAATTTTTTTTTAGTTTTTACTACGAAAGTTTTCTTTGGTATTAGTTTATTCATCATTCTTGGTATCCGACAATAGGGCAAAGTTGGAGGGATCTTCATCTAACAATGTCAACTCAGCACAACCAATGCTCTAAAATTCGTAGGCCGACAATGACCGTCAATTTTTACCCGACGTCGGCCCAACTCTAGCCAGTTTAGCTCACGGTGGGGCCTGAAGATGGATATAATCCAAGAAATTTTTTGAAAAAATCTGCCCGCTGCGTGGGCACATTCTCATCGCGCTTCGCGTGCGGCTCGCTCCGCTCGCAAATTTGAGCACGCCTAAGGCGCGCATCTTTCGGATCTGGCGCTTCGCGCTTGATGGTAATATCACCTCGCGCTACGCGCTCAGCCTTTGCACCTTCCAACAGTTGTAGAAAAAGCTTGTGAAACTCAAAAGCGAAATGTCGACTACTCTAATTTGCTGAGTGTGAATTCTCTTTCGTTAAAGCTTCTCCTGCTTTAACGAATACATTCTCATCGCGTGTCTCGTGCTGCGCAATCGATCAAAGTTTGTCCGAAGCGGTAGAGAAGTTTTGTTGCCTAATTTTTCACATGTTGTGTAGTTTTTCTGGAAATTCAATTTTTTTATTTTTTATTTTATTTTTCACGATTGAAACAAAAACAACGCGTCCAATGGGAAAAATTAAAACAAATTTACAGATATCTTTCGGGTGAACAACTTTTCTCTATAGATCTTCTGTGTTAGCCTTGGTCGTTTTTTCAAAAATGTTATTTTTTCATTTTTATGGTTATTTTTTCTGGTTGAAATAAATTCATTTCATGGCTTTTTATGAATGAATCAAAAACTACTTATCTTCTAAAAAAATTAATTGTAACAAATTTGTAAATCTTTTTTTGGTGCACAAGTTTAGATCATATATATTTTCCCGTAGCTTGCATAATTTGACCAAATAATGAATCTTTCTATTTTTCATCGTTCTTAGTGCGACCAAAATTTCAATTTTCTTTTTTTCGATAATATCGAAAAGTTGTATATATCATCCTGGAGGTCTCCCGAAAAGAAACATTTTTTTCTCCAAACTTTTTTTTATATCTTGCGTGGTTTGGCTAAAAATTCACATTTTCGTTTATATTTTAGAATCTTGGAAATGCCACGACTCTGACAATTTTGTTTTTATCAAAAAAAGTTATGAGACTAAATTGTTTCAATTTTTACCTACTACAAGAAGCCGTACTCATAACTTTTTAGTTTCGGAAAAAAAATCCAAAAAAATTTTCAAAATGCTCCTCCTCTCTCATTTTTGATTCGAAACAGATGGTTAACGAACTCGACTTGTGATTTTGGCCCCTCAAAGTGGGTGCCAAAGCGCGATCGAATATGATCATTCTTTCGAAAGTTCTCAAGTTCACAGATTATCTTGTAGGGTTCCCAAGAAAAAAAAATCTCTTTCTCAGAAAAAAAAATATAAGAATAAATCGTTTCACTATTTACGTTCCACGAAAATTGTAATTATAATTTTTGAGTCTTGTAAAAAAGTCCAAAAAAATGTTCAAAATGCTCCCTCCCTTCGATTTTTCATCCAAAACAGCTCGTTAACGAACTCGTCCTTTCTTTTCCGGTTATAAAAGTGTGCCAAAGCACAATCCAATATGATCATTCTTTCGGAAGTTATCGAGTATACAGACACCAACGACGACAACGACGACGACAACGACAAAAGACAGACAGACACCAACGTAAAAACTACTTTTTCGGAATCAGGAGGTCTCAAAACGTGGAGATTCCATTGATTCTGCGAAAGTCAATTTTCACATAAAACCAATACCTTCTCATTATGATGAAATTGTAAAAATTAACCGTGAGGATACGGTCAACCTGTCTCTTGGTAATCAGCCCGACTGTCAGCGCAATATTGACCAGTACATGAAAGTTCACTATACGCTTAAACGTTTGTCCAATTCTGGCTCAAAGTTGGACTATCAGTTATAAAGACTATTTGAAATACATAACCAATAGGGTTGAGAATAACTTCATCTAGCATATGGATTGTATATGATTAAACTTGTTCCAATAAATATTGCTTGTGGTTTTTTGGTAATTTTGAACAAAAGTCGTTCCAACAATAAAAAGTTGAAATTCTTGTTGATAAAAATTCACTTTTCAATGGAATAATATCAAAGTAAAGCTATAATCTGTTTCGTCAATTTTCAAATATCATGGCGATTTTTTGTTACTGATAACATTTTTAGAATACCCTGCAACGCTTATAGGAAAAAGCGAGAAACACAGAAAAGTTAGGAAAGAAAAACTGTTCTTTTTTGATGGAATGCGTGGTTTTGGTTTTAATTCTAATTATATTCATATTAGAAATGGACCAACTGAATTTTTTTCTAACAAAAACAAGGTGAGAGGTATATAAACTAATATTATATACATTTTTGATGCATAAGAGTTAAAGGTAAGATGGAAAAGTTCGCGTTCCAGGCAGATTTTGATCGAGTGCGCAGCACGAGACGCACGATGGGAATGTATTCGTTAAAGCCGGAAAACCTTCAAGAAAAGAGAATTCACAATCATCAAATACAGCAGCCGACATTCTACTTTTTGGTTCCAAAAAATCTATATACAATTGTAGGGAAGTACGAAGACCGAGCGCGGAGCGCGAGGTACATTTATTATCGAGCGCGAAGCGCGAGATCCGAAAGATGCGCGCCCTAGGCGCGCTCAAACTTGCGAGCGCGCTGCTCTAGATAACACTAGATTGCACGGTTGTTATTTCAGATCGTAGTAAATCACAAGTTTTATGTTTAGGATCTTCGGAGTTACTCTAAATCACAAATTGATTGCTTTGGTTCACAATTGAATAACACTTGATTTTTACATTCGCATCATTATGAGAAGGTATGAGATTTGTGTGAAATTCACCCCCCCCGTTTTGTCAAATGTCCACGTTTTGAAACCCCCTAAACACGGAAAAATGGTTTTTACGAATGTGTCTATCTGTTTGTCTGTATGTCTGCCTGCCTGCCTGTCGGTCTGTCTATCTGTCTGCCGGTCTGTCTGCCTGTCGGTCAGTCTGTATGTATATTTGTCTGTCTATCCGTCTGTATGTCTGCCTGTATGCCTGTCTGTCAGTCTGTCTCTCTGCCTGTCTGCCTGTCTGCCTGTCAGTCTGTCTCTCTGTCTCTCTGTCTGCCTGTATTTCTGTCTGCCTGTCTGTCTGTCTGCATGTATGTCTGTGAGCACGATAACTCACGAAAAAACGGATCTATTTTATTGGCCTTTGGTATACTCTTGCAGTGTCAAAAACTGAAGGTCAAGTTCGTTAGCCAGCTATTTTGGATGGAAACTCAAAAAGTTGGAGCATTTTGAACATTTTTGGGACTTTTTTTTCAAGTCACAAAAAATTTTCAGTACGGCTTTCCGTAGTAAGTTTTGGTCCCTTTTTTATAAAAACAAAAATGGCAGAGTTACAGCATTTTCAAAATTCAAAAATATAGACAAAAATGAGGGTTTTTTGCCAAACAACGCAAGATATGAAAGGAAGTAAGAGAACAAAAATGTTTCTCCTTGGAAGCGCTACAAGATCGTAGATAAAACTTTTCGAATTTTCTCGAAAAATCGGAAATTCCCATTTCGATCGCACAAAAAATAATCAAAAATAATCTGTGAACTCGATAACTTTGAAAAGAATGATCATATTCGATCGTGCTATGGGAGCGATTTTAAGGGACCAAAAAGACAAGTCAAGTTCGTTCACCAGCTGTTTCGGATAAAAAAATCAAAGAGGGAGAACATTTTGAACATTTTTTTGGACTTTTTTTTAGAAGACTCAAAAATTGTAAGTAACATTTCTCGTAGCACCTAAAAAGTAAAACAGTTTATCCCAATTATTTTTTTTCGATGAAATCAAAATTGTCAGAGTTATGGTATTTTTAAAATTCAAAAATATAAAAGAAAATGAGAATTTGAAGCCAACTGACGCAAGATTGAAAAGAAAGTCAGAGAGAAAAAATGTTTCTTTTTGGGAACCCTACAAGATCCTGAATACAGTTTTATGAATTTCCTCATAAAATCTAAAATTCCCATTTTGATTGCACAAAAGAAATTAAAAAATAATCTGTGAACTCGATAACTTTGAAAAGAATGATCATATTCGATCCTGCTTTGGCACAGTTTCCCAGGAACCAGAAATACAAGTCAAGTTCGTTAATCAGCTATTTTGGATCAAAAATAAAAGAGAAGGAGCATTTTGAAAACTTTTTGGAATTTTTTTTAAAAGATTTAAAAATTGTAAGTGCGATTTCTTGTAGCAGGTAGAAAGTGAAATAATTTATATTCGTAACTTTTTTGATAAAAACAAAACTGTCGGAGTTGTGAAATTTTCAAAATTCAAAAGTGTAAACGAGAATAAAAATTTTGAGTCAAACAACACAATATATGAAACAAAGTTTGAAGAAAAAAAGGTTTCCTTATGGGAGCCCTCCCGAATGATTTTTACAACTCTTCGCGTTTTCTCTAAAAATTCGGAAATTCAAATTTTGGTCGCACAAAAAATTATGAAAAATAGAAAGATTCATTTTTTGCTCAAACTATGCAAGATACGGAAAAACATAAACCAAACTTGTAATGATAAAAATAAACTAAACTTTTGCACCAGAAAAAGATATACAAATTTGGTAAAATTACCTTTTCGAAAGGACAAGTAGTTTTTGCTTCATTTATAAAAAACAATACAAAAAAAGAAAAAAATGAACTTTTGTACAATTGAAACATGCTTAGGAAAAACCAAATCGACACAAGTTCTTTACCCTAAAAATATATCTGTAAATTTGATTGTAGAAGGTAAAAAGTAAAACGATTTATCCTCATGATTTTTTTTTTTTAATAAAAACAAAATTTTCAGAGTTGTGGCATTTTTAAAATTCAAAATTATGGGTGTAATACTTCAGGTTTGGTTAATAAATTATCTTTTTGAGTACTAATTGAAATCTTTGTTAAAAAATCCAAATTTTGAGGAGAAATTATTTATCATGGTTAAAGCCGGAGAAGCTTTAACATAAGAGAATTCACACTCATCAAATTAAAGTATTCGACATTTCGCTTCTGAGTTCCATAAGTTTCTTATGCAACTGTAGAGTGGTAAAAAGGCCGAGCGCGAAGCGCGAGATTCGAAAGCGAGCGAGGCGAGCCGCGCACGTATCGCGCCATGAGAATGTGCTCGCGTAGCGGGCAGATTTTTTTAAATTCTTAATTACAGGTGAGATACACTTACTTAGACTTGATTACTAATATTTATAACTAAACGGTCTAGCGGATTTTCAGAGTTGTTTTGCCCTCGAAAAACAGTAAACTTATCCAAACACTTTTCACTTACGTTGTGCTGTTGACACTGCGAAGACACTTGCTACTAAGAAAACACGAAGTATCATCATTTTTTCAACAATATTTGGCACTTACTTTGTAACGTGGATCATCTCTGGAGACTGCGGTAAAGTTATCAATAATTTCTTTTATATAATTCAATCATGCTCAATGGTTCGGAAAAGGTTGTTTCTCTTTACTACTTTTGATTAAAGTTAGTACCCTGTCTCGTCTATTATGTTAAGAGAAACACGGAGTTGTGATAAGGGAATTATTAAATTTTGCAATAAAACATGATTACGTAGATTGGGTCAGCTAGCTTGATGTGGAAATCTATTAGTATGATACGAAGCAAGACTTTGATAAGCTTAGATATAAATTAGAATAAATAATTTATAACTGTCATCAGTTCCTCATTAACTTCAATATACGGAAGATGTTTTCAGAAGTACATTTTATTACCATTTTTTATTGGTGCAATGCAACCTTTTAGGTCCTATTCAATGAATGATATTCAAACATTTATTTTGCGACCTTTTCATAATTTTACTTTCATTAATATTGTTTGAGCCGATTTCCTAATATTTATATTTTTTATAGCTGCAATGTCTATCCTGAGAGATCATGCAAAAGTCAGTTTGTTTATGAAATAAATTCTGTAAAAATTGAAAACCGTCCGATTTCATAATCAAAAAGGGAGTTTCCACGAACATTGCCGAAAATGATTACCTTTACCATCTTTTTTCTAACAGACTTTCTTCTTTCGCCCAGATTGGCTGTAAGCGTGTCTGACAAGAGTTCATTTTGTCATGAAGAATATAGTTTATAAAGGGGGAAAATATTCTGGAATATAATTATGAAATCAAGGTCACAATGAAGAAAATGATTTTGAAGTGATATAATTTTTTTGTTTTGAAATTATTATCATTGAATGTCATTTTTAATAAAAAGTTGGTATACGTCTGGCTGTAATAGGACATACGGTATTTGACCCCTGCACAGTGGTTCAAAATCCAAAATTTGTGGTAAAAACCCCTAAACATGTATTAATCGTGTTTAAAGTTACATATCCGGGAGTTTTTGGGGTCGCTGAATTCGAAAATAGTATTTCCTTTCCAGAATTCAGAATAGCGGACACAAAATGGCGGCCAAATCGTGTAAAAAATAGAGTATGGATTAAAAATCAATTTTTATTTACGTTTTCGGGGAAAATTATGGTAATTTCACAAGAAAATATGGAAACTTATCATAAATTACCTTAAATTATATTAGAAAATTTCCATAAGTTTCCGGAAATACATGAAAATTTCAGGTAATTTATGCTATTTTTACAGGTAATTTATGATAAATCACCATAAATTACGTCAAATTATATTCAAAAAATTTTCATGAATTTCCAAAAATTTATGAAAATTTTGGATAATTTATACTAATTTTACAGGTAATCTATGATAACGTATGATAAGTAACCTGGAATAAAGTTAAAAAATTTCCACGAATTTCCAGAAATTTATAAAATTTTTTTGTAATTTCTACTTCTTTCACAGGTTATTCATGGTAACTGGAGATAAATAACCTGAAATTAAAATTTTAAATTTCAGGAAATTTATAAACATTTTTGGTAATTTCCACTAGTTTCAAAGGTAATTTATGGTAACTCAAGGTAAATAAACTACAAATCAATTTAAAACTTTAGATTCGCGGAAATTTTCGGTAATTTACGGTTATTCACGGTAATTTGATAAATTTGTAGGAAATAGTTGCGCATCCAATTTTCCATTTTGGAAGGAGTTCATTACATTCAAAACATTAATTTTTATTTAAATTGAAAGTAAATAAATAATTCCATAATAAACTCCGCTAATGATTATAAGTTGATTAACACTTTAATTAATATATTGATCAAAGTATTATTAGAAAAACAGATTTCTTTTTCTTTATATATTTAAAGAAAGTCGAAGTGATCATCATGTACAAGTAAGAAACGACTTGGTTGAAACATTCGACGATAGGGATTAGTATTCTCAGCAATTTCTTCGTGCAAAAAAAGCTTGAAAGCTCCCTCCTAATTTCCCGTAACGCCCATGCGACGGGCTTATCGCTATGCGCCGCGCCGGGCACGTTAAACGGTGCACCGCACGCCTGAAGAAGATCGTTCCCAAAAGAAAACGGGCAAGCTAGGGCAAAAAATTTCAACGCCATTTTATTGGGGACACCTTCCCGTGTGCAACGCAGTAAGATTCAAAGCGGCCTGATGCTGCCTGGATAACTAATCCCTTATTGAATTTCGCAATTTTTACTGCGTAAAATCGAAAAAGGAGCGCGAGCATCCCGACATCTCTTTCGAACGAGTGCATTTATATTTTCACTTCAAACTAGTACAGAAATATTGTACACATATCAACGAATTAAATCCATGAGGTCAGGAAGTACTGGTCAACTTGCAACTGCGCGAGACTTTTTAGCTGCGTAGCAAGTGTTCGGTAGAACGTTCGACTTTGAGCGTATTCCTTATCGAAACTTATAAATATGAAAATCTGCTCTTTTGGATTTCTCGACAGAAACGCACCTTATGCACGTACAGTGAATTTCATCTCGATCGAAAACTGCCGATTTTCGAGGTTTTGACCGGAGATTCGGAATTTTGAACCACTGTGCCCTGGTGCAAGATTTTGAAATTTATCCTGCCAAATATTGTAATGTTTTGTCCCATGACAAGTGATACTCACCTTTTAACTATATTTTGTGATTTTCGTAGGAATAATATAATTTTCAATCTGAAAATCCAAATTGAAGCTTTATAAATCCCGAACCCAAAAGACGAATTTTTTACTCGAAAAGATGAATTTTCAACCGAGTAGTCGAATTTTGAACCCAAAAAGACTTTTAATCAACAAACAGGTAATTGAATGGAAAAATCTTACTTCTAACAAAACTGTTAAATTTTTAACTGAAGCTTTGAAGCAACAAACACTTTATTCTAAACGAATAATTGTTGAAGTCTTCATGAAAATTAAATCATTTTGAGCACAAAATGATCAACTTCAATCAAAATAGATTTATTCTCCTATGGAAAAAGTGGAATTTCCCATCTAAACAGACGAGTTTTACAGAAAAAAGTTGATAATCCAAGCTCAAAGACAATTCTTTCTATTCGAACAGGCCATATATTACCAAAATATGAATTAAAAATAATGGATTAACCGTGAGATAAAAATAAATTAAGTTCCAAATAAGAACCAGAAATAATAAAGTTTAGTTCATAGAATGAAATGGCGATATTTTAAACCCAAAATAATAAATTTTGAAAAACAGTTGGAGTTTTCTTCCGGAGAGACGCATTATCTACGAAACAGTAAAATTTTTTCAGCCGAAAATAAGATTTTCCCACAAAAGACTCAAATTTTTAGCCAACATTCCAATCTCAAAATAGAAACAATCAGTTTCCTTCAAAAATTTAATAGTCGAATTTTTAATCGACGAAATATATCTTTATCCATTTATTTTGGAAAAAAACATTTTTTTGTGAAAATTTGAGTTAAAAATTCAATCTTTTCATTGCAAATTTGTCTGCCTGTCTTAAAAAATGCTTATTTCAGATGGGACGTCTCCTTCCGGTTTCCAAATTTACCTTTTTTGGTATCAATTTTTTTAAATTTTTTGCCTACGCATGCAACTACCTGGTCAAGATTGAAGTTCTTCCAATGGAGGACAAATTTTTCCGATAAAAAATGTAACTTTTGCAGATTTAAATAATTGGATTTCTCAGATTGAATTGAACTTTTTTTACTAAACAAAATCTTTTTTGGTAGGAAAACCATTTTTCCCAAGACTTGTTATATTTGAATTAATATTTAACTTTTCTAATTAGGGTTGAAAAGGTAATTATTTTTGAGAAAACTTTTTTTTTAAATAATATTAATAATTCAAAATTCGAAGAACTCACGTATAATTCACGAGTGATGCTTTTAGTAGAAATTGAAATATTTTATTAAGGATTCATATTTTTTGTTGTAGTAAGCAAATATGCAAGTTTCGTCTTTTTCTCCAACAATTTGTCTCTCTTGTAAGGACTATTTTTTTCGAAATTTTTCATATTCTTAAAAGATGTCTCCTTTTTTACAACTGCATCTTTTTTTTTGTAGAAATTCCATCCTTATTGGAAGGAATTCAACTATTTGGTTGAAAAAAATTTTTTTCTCATGAAAAGCTGATCATCTTGGTGAGAAAATCAAATTTTTTAGTTGAGAATTCAATTCTCTGGTATAAAATTGAATTATTTTGTTGAAAATTCATCTTCTCAATTGGAAAATAAGCTGTTGTAGTTGTAAGTTGATTTAGGATTTCTTCATCCAGAAATTAAATCATGTTTTCGGAAAGTCAGCCTTTTTAATTTAGAAATAATCTTTTGTAGTTGAATACTAAAATACTTCGTCAAAAATTCTTATTTTTTGATTGATTTCAATCATCCAAGATGTGGGCAAAATCTCATTTGGTAAGAAAATTATTTTTTGTTTCAAGTTTTATTATTCGGGTCGAAATAACTATTTTAATTGTTGCAAAAATGTGAATATTCAGAAAAAAATATTGTATCTTTTCTAAACATCTACATTCGTTACGATTTAATATTTCAAACTCACAATTTTCATGACTTATTTTTGGTTGAAAAGTGATCTGTTCGGATTAAAATTTGAATCTTTCGTAAGAAATGCATATTTTTCCGAAAAAAAAAATTATCTTGGTTGAATATTTATATTTTTAGGCTAAAACATATATTCAACATAAATATATTTCAATATATAAATATTTTCATTTTTCATTTCAAGCGAATAATTTCTTTATCAACATGGTTACCGAAGTTGCGATCATAACGTAGTTGCATAAGTTTCCGTGGCGGTAGTAACCGACTAGCCTTTCTCGGAGAATGTGAGTAAGGTAGATTTCTATGCGTCGAATTGCTTTCTTAATTTTGTTAATAATCATAAATTTGAACAAGCATAACATCTCTGAATTTGAAAGAATATTATCAATCAATTTTTATTTCCTATGAGAATAATAATGACTTTCCAACTGATAAATAATTCATAATTTTATTATTATCTCTTATCGCCAATAAGTGATTTTTATAATTAAGAAATTCATTGTTCAGAATTATTATTAATTTGATTCAAAGCGGCAGTTTGCTGATGAAATTTTTTATATCGAATGAAACGATTAAAAAAGGGAGTGTCCATGTTCATTTTCAAAATCCGGCTATTTGTACCGAAATTTCGGTACATTTGAATTGCAGTAATTTAGTGCGGAAGTTATAATGTTGCTGAGAAGTTCAACTGTTTTCTATAAAATTTCCTCTTCTTGGCTTCGAAATTCAACAATCTGACTGTAATTGTTTGCCTTCTTTCGCATCACTTCATTTGTTTGTACCTTTCAACTGTTTCATTTTTCTTTCAAGTTTTACGATTCATATTTTTTATTGGCAACCACTTTCAACCTTTTTGTTGGGAATTAAAATTTTTTCTAAAAAATCACTTTGTTGTCATTCAATATTTGAATTGAACTGTTTCTTATTTGAAATAAGGATCTGTTTTTTTTTTCATATATAATCTAATAAATTTCATATTAAAAATTTAATACTTCAGTTTTGGTTAAAAAATTATCTTTTTGAGTAGTAATTGAAATCTATGTTGAAAAATGCAAATTTTGAGGAGACTCAAATTTTCGAATCCACAAAAAATCAAATGCATTTTTTTTGTTTTGTAAAAGAAAATATTCAGAGGTGCCGCAAGCTCCCTGAAGTATAACACGTATTTACCATAAGAAAAAAAGATGTTTTTGTACATTTTATTCAGAAATCTCAAAACTAGATGAATCGAGTTAGAAATTCAACGTTCTAGTTAAAGCGAGGTGATAATCAATTTAAGTTACCAACAATAATTGTTTAAACAATTTGTTATTATTCATAACAATATTCTCTTAGAATAATGATATAAAGTGGCGTTTTCTTCTAATTTACAACTTTTTGTTCTCTTTTCACCTAAAGTAAGTAATTATTTAATTTAATTTAGCAAAAATAATTGATTAAACAAACTGTGAATGTTTATATCTATCTTCTTCTAGATTAATGCCACAAAGTTGCGTTTTTTTCCTGAAATTTCAAACTATTTATCACTCTTCAATTAGAGTAGAGTAATAATTAAGTCATGTTAAAAAAAATTATTTGAACAATTTATTATCATTGCTAATAATATTTTCTTTGCTTTATGCTAGAACTTTGCGTTTTTTTTCTGAAATTTCTAACTTTTTGCACACTTTTCACTTGGAGTGAGTTGATATGGTTATTATTATTATTATTATTATCATTATTATTATTATGATCATTGGTATTTTTATTATACCATTAGGACAAATGCCTTTCGGGGTAAGCTATATTCGTTCACGTTTTATCATTGTAAACGAATTTTTGTAGGTTATTTTTACACAAAAATATTAAACGATTGAACTTCATAAAAATTTGAAAATAAATGAGTAATAAGAAAGCATACATAAGCATTAGGTTTGTGCTAAAAAGTTCCGTTTTTCCTGAATTGTTTAACATTGCTTTACCTTTTTAGTTGTGAACAAATGATAAATAATTTTTAGAGAGAATAATATTTTAAATAGTATTGTATTCTTTTGAATAGATTATTATAATAGCAGATAAATTCAGCAAAAAAAGTTTTATTCTAAATAAAAAACAATCTAATTTAACCAACAATTGAATCAATTCAATCTAATTCAATCTAATTGAATTACATTGAAATTACGTTCAGTGCAAAATTGAACATTTGAGAAAAAATCACAACTTTCTGGCACTTATCTAAGAGAAAAGGGTCATGAACAATAATCAATCGTTTAAATAAGCATGTTGATTGACTCGCAAAAATTGTTACCTCACTTAGTGAGAAGTTGATGAAAAGCCCAATAGTTTAGAAAAAAACCGCAACTTTTTAGCACTAGTCTAAGAGAAGATAGGTATTAACAATAATAATTTGTTTAAACAATTACTTTTGTTGAATTAAATCCAATGTTAACTCACTTCAAGTGAAAAGTGGGCAAAAAGTTTAAAATTCCAGAAAAACCGCAAGTTTCTATCATTAGGCAAAGAAAATTGATAATTAATTATTGATAATTAATTTTTCAAATAATTTGTTTTTTAACATGCCTTAATTGATACTTTGCTGTAATTGAAAAGTGATAAAAAGTTTAAAATTTCAGGAAAAAACCGCAACTATATAGTATCAAACTAGAAGATAGCTATAAACATTCACAATTGTTTAAACAATAATTTTTGCTAAATAAATAAGATAATTACTTACTTTAGGTGAAAAGAGGACAAAATATTTGTGAAGTTCAGAGAAAACCGCGACTTTGTAGCATTATTCTAAGAGAATATTGTTAGGAATAATAACAAATTGTTTAAAGAACTATTTTTGTTAACAATATTTGATTATTACCTCGCTCTAACTGAAACGTTGAAAATAAGTTGAAAAGTTCAGAAGTACCCTCGACTTTCTAATCCCCCTCCTAAGAGAAAGTTGCTAAAAACAATAATAGATTGTTTGAACAATTTGAATAAACATCTATCAGTTGAAAGTAGTTTTCCATGTATTTGGAACAATCTGCGTCAAAATAACCCTATAGAACAGACTTATGGGGGTGATATTTGAAAATTAATATTTAATTCGCATTCTGTGACCAATTGTGAAGAGAAATGCTGAATTTCGAACTCGATTCATCCAATATTCAGATTTCTGAATCAAATGTACAAAAACGTCTTTTTTTCTCATGGGAAATACGTGTTAAACTTCACGGGTCTTGTGGTACCTCTAAATATTTTTTTTTTTCAAAATGAAAAATAATGAATTCATTTATTTGTGGATTCGAACTAATTTCCGGGCGTTTTGCATAAAAATTCGAAAAAACTGTTTGTAATGCATTTTTGGACCACCCTATTAAACATTCATGTCTTCATGTGTAAAATACAATTTCATGCAGATGAAAATCCAATTCTCTATCTCATAATTCGGATAATTTGTTGAAATGTCATCCTTTCTGATTTGCCAATATTATGTTGTAGTTCTTCATTGAACTACTTCCTTCGAAATTCGTATCTTTCGAATATATTCAAAGAACTTTAATGAATAATAAAAATATTCTTATGTAGGAAAATCATTTTCTCCTGTTGAAAATTTATTATTTGAGTTTCTATGGAATTATTTCAATTGTAGTTGAGAATTCAACTATTTTGGAGAAAATTTTTTTC
The DNA here is from genome assembly GCA_011762715.2 of Neuroterus valhalla. Taxonomy (NCBI): domain Eukaryota; kingdom Metazoa; phylum Arthropoda; class Insecta; order Hymenoptera; family Cynipidae; genus Neuroterus; species Neuroterus valhalla. The sequence goes on along the minus strand of WSXT02030659.1, from coordinate 494 downwards.
TGTCATTCAAAATCAACTGTCAATACGAATTAACTAACTAAATAACCAACTTTATCGTAGTAAATTAATAATGTTGGTAAAACCTCTATATTCTTCGGTTAAAATAAAAACTATTTTTTCAAACTTCGTGTTTATGGTTTGAGAATTTCATATTTTTGATAACATTGATAAGATCGTTAAGAGGAATGACAGAGTGAGAAGGCAAAAAAGAGGAGAGGAAAGCAGGGTCTAGGTATGCAAAAAATATGAGTGCATTAGGCCAATCGAGAGAGCGCGATTTGTGTGCGAGAATATACAGAAAAGAAGTTACACGGAAAGGGTCTCACACCACTGATCGATGTCCGTCACATCGGGAATTGATGTTCGATCGAAAAAAAATGGAAAGTGAAACGAAAAACATTAGCAATCGATGTGCGCACATCAATTTTCGATGCCCGGACACCAATTCTCAATGTTCTGCACATCAACCACTGATGTCCTTGCGCATCAGACAT
>WSXT02030648.1:0-13738 GCA_011762715.2 Neuroterus valhalla | reverse complement strand
GATTTTCGGCTTCAGGGGGTCTCGAAACGTGGAGATCCGTTGAAAATTCAAGATGTGAAATTTCAGACGATTCTAATCCTTTCTCAATCATAAATGATGAGAATGTAAAAAAAATTACCCTTCCGGAGATTTGATCCAGCGGCATCATAGTAGAAGGCAAGAATTCGAACGCCGAGTCACTATCACTACATAAACGTGGGGCAACAGACTAACAATAAGTAGTAGTTGGTTTACCACTGCGAGCATGATTTTCAAAAATTCGATATTGCTAAACTAAAGCCCACCTACAAAAAGGCCGGGATAGTTTTGCGATAATTTTTAATATTCTATCGATTGATGATGGTCTCATTTAAATTTCGATACTCCAGTCCAGAGCTTCTCCTCATTAGATAATCTTTTTAGGTTAGAAAAACTGACTGTCATGACTTGAAAAAATTTACAAACGTACTTCTCTCCAGGAGTAATATATGTCTTATATTTTTCGTTGCGATATCATTATCAGTTCCTGATAAAAAAATTATATTCGTCTTCAAGGTGTCGTTATTTCAAGGTTCTTTAGCCTTTAATTATTGAAATATATACTCCAGGAATGGAAAATCAAATTTTTCCCATGAAATTTCTCAAAATAACAACCTATACAGTTTCTTGGTCCACTTCCAAAAGGCATATAACAGTTTGGATTTCTTTTTGCGACTTCTTCAGGGAGAAATCTATTAGGATCGAATTTTAGAGGGTCAGGCCAGTATTTTTCGTCACGATGGATCTTCGTTAAAAAGCAAACAGCTCCGGTACCTTTTGGTAATATGTAGCCTCCTGAAAATCGAATGATCGTTACGATATATAATTTATTGGACATTCAGTCAAAAAAGTCTCTTACACAAATAAAATCATATCAAACCTATTTCGAGATCTTCCTCCACTTGACGCATAACAATTGGTATGGTAGGGAATATCCTCATTGATTCTTGAATAACTCTTTCTGTATAGTCCATTCTTTTCAAATCTTCAGTTTGGATAGAAACATTTTCTGGAATAGCCTCACCATAAATTTGGTTTAACTCTTGGCATACTTTTTCCTAAACAAAACAATCAGTCAGAAATTTGAATTCCCCAACCTTATCATAAAATTGCAAATTTTCGAAACTTCAGTACGAGATATTCATATTATATGATTGAAAAGGGTAACCGTCGAGTTACCAAAACGTTGCTTTTACACACTGAGGGATCTCTCAGTAAATAAAAGATTTTAAACATATGACCAGTAGTCGAAATTAATCCATACATCTCATCCTGATATTATTTTACCCTGGTCGACAAACCTACACCTCTACATAATTATATACCGGACTCGGTTATTTCAAAAATGGGAATTTTCGAATACGTAAGAGCCTCTCACACCACCGGAGAAGAACTTGTGAAGAATATGAAATACTGGACTAAGAACAGTGACCGCATGGAGAAATTAAAAAACCAACTCAGATTCCTACTCAGATGCAAGGATGAAGGATACATTCCTGCATGTATTCTTGACCAAGGATATAAAAATCTCCATATGCATGTACGTTGCACCAAAGGTTTGGAAAAACTCATTCTTAACAGTAATCCCAAAATGTTAAAACTAGCTATCAAATCAATTAATATTGAAATAGAGTCTTTACAAATTAACTTAAATAATCTTAAAGACAATATCACAAACTCACTTGACAATGATGTAAGTGTCTCTTTTTTCACTACTCAAAGAACTGGACTTTCAAAACTAGGACAACTCTTGATCAATAAATCTATCTCAAAATTCAATTGGTTGAAAACACATTACTACGGACACAAAGTTAAAATAGCAGACATAAATAATAAATGGATTATTAACCTCTCAAATTCCACTCTTTCAAAAAACGTTGAATATTTTTTAAGTCTAGGACCAAACCACTGTCTACCATTTTATAACAAAAATTTTATAATAGAATCAACTTTATGTAACACAGAAGAGAAAATCCGGTTCGTTGAGGAAGAAAAAAGAGATACCTTTAGGTCTGAATTGGCCTTTAACCTACAAAGATTTTATACCAATAGAAATCAAAATAAATACAGGTCACAAGAATTTAACAACGCAATAGAAACGAAAAAACTTTTTAAAACACACAAAGACATTATAATTACATCTGCTGACAAGGGAAATGTAACAGTGATCATGAACCAAAATGACTACACACGCGAATCCCTCGAATTACTAGATGACACATCTACGTACACCAAACTTAATAAAGATCCCACGAATAGGATCCAATCTGATCTCAACAAATTAATAGATGAAATCTTGATGCTTGGTTTTATTAACTCAGATATGGCAAGGTCACTCAAATACACGAATGGCCACCCTCCAAGATATTACGGTATGCCGAAAATCCACAAAACAGATTACCCTCTGCGACCAGTTATTTCCTTCATTAACACACCTTTATACAACATCTCAAAATTCATTGGCAACCCGTTAAAACAGATTCTAGGACAAACACCTAGGCACATCAAAGATAGCTGGAATTTCGTAGATAAAATTAATAAAACTACTATACCAGAACATTTTGAATTATTTTCTCTAGAAGTAAAACCACTATATACGAATATACCGCATATTCTTGTCATAACCGCAGGTAAAAAGAATTGGAATAAAATCAAGCAACATACAAACTTACCACTCGATTATTACACAAAACTCTTAGAATTCTGTTTAAATAACGCCTATTGTATATTCCAAGGAAATTTCTACAAACAAATATTTGGTGTCCCTATGGGCTCCCCAATTTCCGCAACCATAGCAGACCTCGTCGTGGAAGAGTTAGAAAACGAAATTTTCGAGAGATTTCTACCACAAGAATCACTATTTTTTTACAGGTACGTGGACGAAGTTCTATCATGCATACATAAAGACCTCAATTATACAAGATCTATTTAATAACTACCACGAAAGATTACAGTTTACAATAGAAAAAGAAAATAATCAAGAAATTAACCTCCTAGATGTCACAATCAGTCACCAAAATGGAAAAATACTCACAAACTGGTTCCGCAAACCCACCTGGTCTGGTCGATACACCAACTTTAAATCCATTACTTTCCCACCATATAAAATTAACGTAATTAACAGCCTTGTTGATAGAGCAATTAAACTCTCACATCCTCAATTCCACACATCCAACTTGACAATTGTAACCGAAACCCTTGAATATAATGGTTTTCCAAGCAAACTTATAGAAAAGCAAATAGAACGTCGTCTAAATACAATTTTGAACAAGAACAATAACATCAAACAAAATAATGAAATCAACTTGGATCAATTTATTACACTCCCTTACTGTCCACAACTCTCGAAATTCTACACAATTCTAGACAATCTTCATACTACAAAAGGTTATTCATGGAAATGTACCATATAGTCAAGAATAATAACACTGTTAATTTGAGATCAGATTTGGATCGTATAAGTGGTATATACAACAGTCTTATACTATCTACTAATAATTTATGAATATATAAGATTACGCAATAATATGTAAATCACTCAAAAAACTACGTTACACCGATCCCCTAAATATGACGACTGAAGCGTACCTTCGCTCACTCACTCCCAGGATCTCACACTGGAGAGAGTGAGTGGAGAGATGTGACGGCTACTCATACCACCGGACAATATGCGTACTAGCATAAACTACGTAAATTGTAATAAGCTACCCATCTCTGTCAAGAAATACCATTACATAGAATAATTAGATCTGCCACCCCACTCCGCTTGTGAGACGGAACAGAAATGACATAGTGCACAATAACAAATTATTAAATTCATACAAAATACTGTTTCCGTCTCACAGGCGGAGTATAATATTGACATACATTGTTACTTAGTATCAGCGCATCCTTATTAAGAACTACGAACAACTTTATTACTCCTAAATCAACAATACATAAAGCATGAACATAACCTCTCCATCATCAACTACAGACAGGTATGCTTTGAAATTGTCTTATAATTAGAAACATTGTCTAAACAGTGCACACTGTAAATTTGCTCCATTATTTTATTTACTTTCAGAACAGATTATTTCCATTATATGATTGAAAAGGGTAACCGTCGAGTTACCGAAACGTTGCTTTTACGCACTGAGGGATCTCTCAGTAAATAAAAGATTTTAAACATATGACCAGTAGTCGAAATTAATCCATACATCTCATCCTGATATTCATAGTTATACTTCGACAAATTAAATTACAGTACAGTCTCTTAATAGGGCGCCTCTCATTAGGGCGCCTTCCTCTCAAGCACGCTCGAACGCTACCCCTCCCTCTCTAGCCTCAACGATCAGTGAGGAAGATTTTAAATCATTGCTTCTCAGTAGGGCGGTCTCGGTAAAAATGATTTCATATTGAAAAAAGGCATTCAAAGTGGCTTCAACCAAGTTCAAATGACATATATGAATAAATAATCGGTTTACATTGCGTTTCTCGATAAAATGGCATAGTTGAGTGAAGTATACAATATATTGCATACTTTTCATGTTTTTAGTTTTTATTTTCAAAGCATTAGGCCAAGGAGAATATTCTTCTTGCTTTTCGAACGGTCAACTGCGACGCGCATGCTCTACAATATTCGCATTCAATTAAACAAATTAATATTGTTTATGGCTTTCTTGTCTTGGATCAGCGCTAAAAAGTTGCGGTTTTTTCAAAACTTTCAACCTTTTTGTGCACTTTTCACTTAGTGAGGTAATAATTAATTTGAGTTAACAATTATGCATATTTTAACAAATCATTTTTACTTATAACCATTTTTTCTCAGATGAGTGCTAGAAAGTTGTGGTTTTTTCTAATATGTTTATCTTTGCACAGAATAGAATTTGAATGAAATTCAATTATATTGAATTGATTTAATTGTTGGGTAAATTAGATTGTTTTTCAATTAAAATAAATTTTTTTTTTGCTATCAACCATTATATTTTTGATTGAAAATTTATATTTTTAGGTCAAAAATTCAAGTCTTTGATTGAAAGTTGAACTACTTTGTTAAAAATTCAATTTTTGCGTTAGAGATCCATGATTTTAGTAAAAAATTCGAATTCCAAATTTCACTGAATGAATTCAGCTTCTTTGTTTCAATTAATTTTTTTAAACTTCGGGAAAAGAACAAAAATAATTTACTAAGAATAATGCAATACTATTTAAAATATGATTCTCTTTATTGTTCATTTATTATTTGTTCACAACTAAAAAGGTGAGGTAAAGTTGAATAGAAGGTAGCCATAAACAATAATAATTTGTTGAAACAATTGTTTTTGTGAAAATAAATTAAATATCAACTCACTTCAAGTAAAAAGTGGGTAAAATTCTAAAATTTCCAGAAAAAACCGCAAGTTTTTATCATTAGGCGAAGAAGATTTCATTAGCACTGATGTTTAAATTTTTTAAATAATTTTTCTTTTGCATTAATTCATTACAATTCCAATCTAATTGAAAAGTGATAAAAAGATCAAACTTGCAGGAAAAATCGCAACTATGTAGTATAAGTCTAGAAGGAGATAGCTAAAACATTTACGAATTTTTGAAAGAATTTTTTTCGCTAAATTAAATCAAATAGTTACTCACTTTAAGTGAAAGTGGACAAAAAGTGGAAAGTTTTTAAAAAACCGCAACTCTGAAGCATTATCTCAAGACAATATTGTTATAATCATTAACAAATTGATAAAAAAATTATTTTTGATAACTTTCATTGATTATTACCTCGCTTTGAATGAGACGTTAAATATGAGTTGAAAATTTCAGAAAAAAAACCTTGAATTTCTAACCCTTTTCTAAGAGAAAGTTGCTTAAAAGAATAATTAAATTTTTAAGCATTTTGAATAAACATCTCAGTATCAGTAGAAAATAGTGCTTCATGTATTTGAAACAATCTGCGTTTAAAAAAACCCAAAAAAATCACAATTAGTGCCGAAAACTCGAAAAACCCATCTTTCCACTCATGGGGGCTTTTTGAGACCCTATAAAACAGACTTATTAGAGTGATATTTGAAAAGTAATATTTTATTCGCATTCTGTGACTAATTATGAAGAGAAATGGTGAATTTGGAACTCGATTACCTTATATTGGGAATTCTGAATAAAATTTATCAAAACGTATTTTTTTCTATAGGAAATACGTGTCAAACTTCATGGGGCTTGCACTACCTCTTAATATAATTTTTTTTATGCATTTATTTTTTAGTGGATTTGAACGAACTTCCGGGTGTTTCGCATAAAAATTCGGAAAAAAAAAATTCCTAATGCTTTTTTAGATTACCCTACTATGCATACATACACCACCTTTTATACCGCGCCTTCGTTCGGGGAGCGCCTTATTCAGAGGCACATCGCGAGAGAATCTCGAGAGCAGCGATGAACGTAAGGGGGGGGGGTATCGCGTTCCTGGAAAACACTTCCCCTACTGTCTCGAGAGGCGCCTTATTAAGAGGCTGTACTGTATGCCTACTTCGGCAGAATTTCAGTGTAAAAATCATCTCACCTGTACTTCAGGAAAGGACGCCAACACCAGCAACAAATACTCGAGAGTAACTGCCACAGTTTCATATGCCTGTATGATAACAGAAATGTTTTATGATAATTCATGCATATTTTTATTATTTCAGTAAACAACGAAAACTTTTATGGTGAAAGAAATATATTCTCTTTATTTAAGAAATTGGATGAATTTTACTTCGGAAGCGATATGTTTATTTACCGCCACTATCATTAGATTAACTTCATCACAGATTTCTTTGTCAGATATTTTCTGTTTCAATTGTAGGTCTAAGAGTAAGTCCAAAAATCCTTTCCTTTGATTCGGAATTTCATCTGAAAATTCACATGTTAATAAATAATACACTACTGACGAATAGTATAAGGGTATCAGCTGCGTGATCTTTTGGAAATTACCCTTGAATTTGAGAGGTGATAACGCCAACCAGAATATAGATAACAATATTTATCGGAAACACGTTTAGGAGATTATAATCAATTCTGCTCTTAATGAGACCAAGGTGAAGTTACTTGGTATTGTAGTTCTTGGAATTGTCACCAGAGGAAGACAAAAATAAGATTCCGATTTTCAAGAAATTCCATATTTCAACTATTGTCAGATGCTGAGAAGCTGAATTTATTTATCCATCCGGCATTTCATGCAAGTCATCTTTCGAGGCTCATCTGACCCTTTCTATTGTGTGATACCCGCCTCGAGCTCGTCGCGACTCGGAATGGGACTGTGCTCAACCTGCGACTCCCCTATACGGACGATGAGAACTACTCGAACGATTTAAGCCTGGTTCCTTCCTCAGCGGGAGGTAATAAAAAATATAAATTCTTTTATTCTGGGGTAATAACTTCAGAAATATCATGTTCGAAATCTACTGTTTCTAGCAATTCGAGCGATATTTCAATTGACTTTGTACGTTGAAAATTAGGAATTTAACTCAGTTGAAACATGTTTACATCGGTCTCCCGAAAACGCGGTAATATTTCTAATATTTTATGAAATGTGGGTGTCTAAAATTTTTGTGTGTTTAAGAAAGCTAAATTATTTTGTACAAAATTCAATCAGTTCGTATTTAGGCAGTTACTGTGAAAGTTCAAAAATTCCAGATTTATGATCAATGAAACTACTTTGCAAAAAATTAATTTTCTTTTTTGAATGAAAAGAACAGTTAGGTCTTTCCAAAAAAATTAACAAATTGGAAGAATTCTCGGTCATTCCAGAGAACTCTTGCCGGAATTGGATATTCTTTCACAGGCCGAATCAAATCTTTCACGAAATGTACAAAATTGAACAATTTTAGGTTATTTGAGGGAACTTCCACCGAAATTTGATGATTTTTAAGAAAAACAGTTGGGTCTCATGGAAAATTTACAAATTCGAACATACAAGATTTAGAAAAGATCCTAAGTAAATTAATAAATTGGAACGATTGTAGGTCATTTTAAAAATTTTTGTCAAAATCAGAAATCTGAAAAAAATCGAGATATTTTAGAAAATTTGCAAATTCGAACAATTTTAGAGTATCTACGGGAATTCTCGCCGGAATCAAATATTTTTCAGTAAACAGTAATATTGTTAAGAAAACTTCGAGGCTCGGACCATTTAAAGTCATGCTGCGCCAATTTCGATGGAAATTCTTGATTTTAGACGAGAAATAATTGTTCTAAATAGGAATGCAACTATTATATTTTTGGTTGAAAAGTGGTCTTCTTTGGTAAAAAAAGTTAATCTTCATAGTTGAAATTTGATATTCTTTGGTTTTACATTTCAGCTTTTTTTTGATAGTATTTTAAATAGAATTTATTTTCTATCGATTTCACAGAAAACACTTATTCCTAAAGATATCAACTATTATATTTTCCTTTTAGAGTTGATCTTTTTCGTTAGAAATTGAATCACTTGGTTTTATTTGAAAATATGCCACTTTGTGAATTGATAATTCTTTTTGGGTGAGAATTCATGATTATTGTTTTTAACTTATTTATAAATAAACTGCTTAACTGAAAATAAGTCCCTCCATTAAAGAATCATATTTTCGGGTTGAAAATTCAACTGTTTTGTGAAAAATTCTTCATTTTGGCTCACCAATTGGGAAATTTGGTAGCAAATAAAAGAAGTACGGAAGTTCACATTTTTCTGCTAGATTTTCCTCTTTCAACTCAACTTTTTGATGAAAAACCGGTTGTTCTTGCAGAAAAATTAGAACAAAGAAACCATTTATCTACTAAATAAAATGCATGAACAATTTAAAAGGGCGAATATAAAGTACTCATCCTCGTGTAATTATGTCTCTTCGCCAACTAGAGATTCTTCTATATTAGAAATTGGCACTTTTTCACACAAGAATTGTGGACACACGCATTTTATAAAATATTAGAAAAATTAACGCGATTTTAGGATACCAATGTAAACATGTTGTAACCGAGTTAAATTCCTAATTTTTAACGTACTAAGTCAATGAAAATATCGTTGGAATTGCTAGAAACAATAGATTCCGAACATGATACTCTGAAGTTTTTACTCCAGAATAAAAGAATTAATATTTTTAAATACCTCCCGCTGAGGAAGGAATCAGACATGAGTCGTTCGAGTCGTTCTTATCGCCCGTATAGGGGAGCCGCAGGTTGAGCACAGTCCCATTTCGAGTCGCGACGAGCTCGAGCCGGGCATCACACAATAGAAAGGGTCAGATGAGCCTTTAGGGAGTACACGGTATCCTGAGATCGTCTTAAGCCGGATTCTGAAGAATCCGAAGGAGTCTTAGGGAATTTGAAATATAGATGGATTTCTAGTAATTAAGAACGATTCGCAAATAAAAAATAACCTCGAAGGGGTCTCAAGAGATTTCAAGAGATCCCAAAATATTCTGCAAGTGAACACAGAATTTGGAAGAGTTTCGATGGATTTTGATTATACAGGATATCAAGGAATTTCCAAAAATTTTAAAATAAAAGAAAACAGTAGATTTGGGAGCAGTTTTGCAGCAGAATTTTGAGAATTTTGAGATTCAAGAACGTTTTTTGCGGATCGAAAAGAATTGAAGGATTCCGACGGACTTCAAGTGATCTCCGCAATAATTTGATCAGATAACAAAAGATTTCAAGCGGTGTTCAAGAAGGCTTCAGAAATTTCGAAAAGAAAAGTCACGGAATTTCAAGAGATGGCGATGGATTTTGAGGGACTTCAAGTATAGGAAAATGATTTCCGCGAATTATGTAGGATTTCGAGGGGTTCCAAAAGATTTTAAAGCATCGAGAAAAATGTTACCTAATTTTTGGGGATTTGGAATGATGACAAAGGAATATCAGCAGTTTCGAAACATTCCATGAGAAACTACGGAATTTTAAGAGATTTGATAAATTTCAGGAGATAGTGAAGGATTTCGACGGATTTCAAGGAGTTTGAAAAATATATTTTTTAAGGAATTGCGAAAACTTGAAGAATTTCCATGGATTTCTAGGAATTTTGAGTATATTTCAAAGGGGATTTTCCTGATTCCAATGGGTTTCATGAAATTTTGAATCATTGAAAAAAGAACGGAATTGAGGAGGAATGGGAAGGATTCCATAGGATTTTAAGGGCCTATAGAATATTTTATAATAAATCACGGAATTTTGAAAGATTCCAGAAGATTCCCATAAAAACCGAAGGATTATGGCCGATTTTTGAGAATTGAAAAAATAAGGAATGATTTTTTCGGATTATAACGAGCTCAAGACATTAAAATATAAATGATAAGAAATTCGAACGAATTTAAATAGATTTCGAAACATCGCAACGACAGAAATAATTTTGAAGAGTTCAAAAAGAACCCGGAAGTTTACGAGATATTTTAAGGAATTTCAGGAAGCATTTGTGTATATAACGGAGGGTTTCAAGCGCTTTCTTGAAAATTTTCAGAAATTTGAAAATAAAAAAAAAAAGATTACGGAATTTCAAAGGATTCCGATGGACTTCTGAGGATTCCAGAATTTGAAAACGATTTTCGAAGATTATAAATGATCTTGAGGGTTACAGTGGAATCTAAAATATTTGAAAATTGTTTAAAACAAATCACGGAAACTTGGAGGATTCGCATGAATTTTTGACGGTTTTCATTATTTGAGAACGATTCCCACAGACTATATGGGATTTTGAGGGGTTCCTAGAGATTTCACGAGATTTCAATTTTGTGGGGTTTCTCCCGCGTTCCAAGGTGTTTCAAGAAATTTTGAAATATTGAAAGAAATATTATGGAATTTAGAAGGATCCGAAAAGATTCCATAGGATTTTCAGGGCTTTTGGAATATTTCATAAGAAATCACGAAATTTGGATGATTTCAAAAGATTCCGAGAGGTACCGGAGGATTATGAAGGATTTCTGAAAATTGCAACAAAAAAAAGGAGCAAATCTCTTGGATTAGGAAGGATTTCGAAAGAATACAATATAGAAAGTGAGGAATTCGAACTGATTCCAACAGATTTCGAAACATTGCAACAGAAATATTCTTAAAGAATTTCAAGAGGAACCGGAAGAATTTGAGAGATTAAGAGGCATTTCAGAAATGATTTTCGTGGATCACAAAGGATTTCAAGCGGCTTGTAAAAAAGTCTGAAAAGTTTTGAAATAATAAAAAATATTAAATATCAAAAGTGGCAGAATTTCAAGGATTCCGATGGTCTCTTGAGGTTTCAAGAATTTGAGAATGATTTTCGAAAATTAAAATGATTTTGAGGGTAAGGAGGAAATCTTGAAGATTCAAAAGTACTTTGAAACAAATCACGGACACTTTGAGAATTTGCATGAATTTTGGAGGGGTTCAAGTATTTGAGAACGATTTCCACAGAGCTTATAAGAATTTGAGGAGTTATGAGAGATTTCATAAGGTTTTGATTTTCAGGGAGATTTTCCTAGGCCCAAGGGGTTCCAAAAAATTTTCACGCATAAAAAAATGGAACTTGAGAGGAATTTGAAGGCATCCAAAGGATTTTTAGAGGTTTTGGAATATTCATCCTGGTTCACGGAATATCATAGGATTTTTAGGTATTTCGAGTATTTTGAAGGGGTTTCGATAGATTCCGAAGTATTTCAGGAGAAACTACGTGACTTCGGAATAAAACGAAGAATTTCAAAAGATATTAGAGGATTCCAAAGGTTTTTGAAGATTTTGAGGCTGATTTTCACAGATAACAAAAAACTTCGAGGGGTATTAAGGGCTTTCAGGGAATTTTTTAGTTTAAAATAAATCTTATGACACTACAGAAGATTTTGAGAGATTTTGCAGATTCTGGGAAGATTCGGAATATTTTTTAATAAGAAACAGGATTTCAAATAATTTCGAACCCTTTTTTAGGGACTACAAAAGATTTCTATTTGATTTTGTTCATTTCAAGTGATTTCAAGGATTCCTCTAAGCTCTACGAAATCATATATTTTTAAATTAATTTCAAAATTTTAACTAATTGATGTAACTCAAAAGCATGTACTGAAATAATATTTTTGTTCCCTTTCGAAATTTCGAAAAAAATAGAAATGCAACTCTTGACTGGAATTTGACCTGCTACATGTTGATTTCTATGAAACTATAAAATTATTTCGAACTCATACTGAATTCTTTAGAATTTTAAGTAAATATGTAAAGGTTTATCCAGGGTCTTCAAAAATCTTATGGAATACTTTTGAAATCAGGAGGATATCAGTTGATATTATTAATGCGAGAAAATCTTCGAGATTCTTAAATACTTCCTTGATCCTTTCAATATTCTGAAATTCTTTGAAGTCTCTAGAAATCTCTTGATATCTCTTGATACCTTTCGGGATTTCTTCGATCACTTGAAATCTTTGTGATTTTTGTGATACCTCCTAAAGTTTTGTGAAAATTTTTGAAAATTTTTACAAAAACTTTCAAATCTCTCTCCATTCCTTGAAGTCTTCAAGAATCATATGAACTACATAAAAAGTTTCACGTGTCGTAGGACAGATCTGAGATATGAATAACCTATGTAGACTTTCTATTAGGAAGTTCTAGATTCGAATTCGTTGGTCGAAATTCTTCAAACTGGATTAAGAAAAATGGCTTATATCATTATCAATTTATCTCTGTTGAAATCAAAAAGTTTCTGATAACAAGAAATGCTGAGGTGACCGAGATCCTTCCTGTTGAAAAAGGTTGAGCCCAAAGAATCTCCCTCGAATCCCCGCGGCAGCCAAACCGGCCGTGTGGAAGTAATTTGCCGAACGCAGGGCTGATTACTTTGGTGGATTAATAGAGCTTTTGTTTGTATGAAAGTATATGTCTATGAAAATGAGGAAGAGCCGTGGTAGGCGCATGTATGAGAGTGGAAGGGTAGCAGCTGAGCTTCAAGTGAGCTGCACGTGGTGGAGGCCGCTCTCTGCTGGTCTTTTAGCCTCTCCTCTTGAGCGATCCTCTTTTTGACGACAGCTGCCTATGAGACCTTCCCCTACTCTGGCGCTCATCGGTGGCGAAACTCCCCTTGCACTGCTGCTGCCGACGGGAACCGAAATACATCGCCAATGCTGTGACTACAGTTGGCAAGATGGCCGCACGCGTCAAAAAGCGTCTCTTGTACTTTCCTTTTCTTAGCTTTTGTCGCTCCGACCTCAAATTTACGACCGATGTCACGATCTCGTGGCAATTTTATTTTCCACTCCAAAAATGTCAACAATGTATCATTCAGATTCGTCAGATAACCATCAATCGAATTTTTTCTACAGCTCATTACATTCAGTGACATATCTACAAGCATTATTTCAGAGTAAGTGAAAATAAAGACTTAACCAGACTAAACTATCCAGACTCTTTAGCCTGGATGAAGTCGTAATAATAAAAAGGTTTTTTTTTCGAAATACTATGTTGAATCCCTAGAAGTAAAATCTGAGAATCACTCTACATCCCAAAAAATTTCTCATCATATGAATAAAACAACATTTATGGGAATATTGAGTGGAATAAAAAATTAAACTTGACAATTTGCAGAATACTGCTGTTGATAATGAGTTACTACACACTGGGCTTATTTCGAGGTAGTATATATTTTTGGCTTAAAGCTACCTCATGGTTCCCCATCTAGCCCTTTACCTGCTCTTTGGGTCACCTATTGTTCATTCGAGTCAAGCGCGGGCCTGTACAGTCAAACTCAACAGTAAGAAGCGAGCCATAGATACGAACCATGTACAAACCATAGGTA
>WSXT02030637.1:0-13739 GCA_011762715.2 Neuroterus valhalla | reverse complement strand
ATGTAAAAAAAAAATTTTGTAAAACATGGTGGTGTAAGCAAGTCAATTTTTCAAGGCCAACAGGCTGAAGAATAAACGTTTATCTATCTTAATAGAAATCAAAACAAGAATTTTCAGCCAAATAACTCACGAATAAAAAGAAAGTCATAGAGAAGAAATTTTGCTTCTGGGGAGCCCTACAAGATAACGAATACGGTTTTCTGAATAACCACGAAAATTCCAATGAAAAAATGGAAGAATCAAACTTTTACTGTAAAGCACATATTTGAAAATAAAAATTATTTATTACATTCTCATCATTTATGATTTGGAAAGTATAAGCATCACCCGAAATTCCCCATCTTTAATTCTCAGCGGATCTCTACCTTTAGGACCCTCTGAAACCGAAAATCCTGTATTGTTGATGGTGTCTGTCTGTATGTCCGTCCGTCTGTAAACATGATAACTCCACAAAAAATGAATGGATCAAATCGGTTTTTGATACACTTGTTTTTTGTATAATAAACAGCGCATTCCATTTCTCTTAAGGATGTATCTCAGCCAATAAACTTACACATGAAAACTTCCGTCAAAAGTCGAGCATGAAGCGCGACTGCCACGATGAGAATGTGTACCTTGAGGGGGTATTTCTTCGAACGGGTCGGTTTTCAGAGCATTTTTTGGAATTTTATTGTAAGAAAAGTATCCATTATTTTTTGATGCGTTTTTTAAAGTTTTATTGGTCCTCAGACTACAAAATGCAGTAAACATTTATTCGAAAAATTGTTTTTTTTGGCCGCAGCATCGTTTTCCGTGAAGGCCTTCCATGAGGAGATGGGCTATTGGTTCGCACCATTTTCCGAAAATGGCTGATTCGAAACAAAAAAAAAGACAATTTTTTTTCAATCTGTAAGGATCTCGCTATATTTGTAGGAGGGCCTCTTCTTTTTTTTTGAAAATTGTCAAAATAGCGGGCTATTGAAGAAACAGTCGATATTTTGACCCTGTGTCTTCATTTTCAAAAATTTGTTACAAACCTATTCTTTAAAAAATGGGAACAAGCCGTCCTACAAAGATAGGGAATAGGGGATAAAGATAGATAGGGTATTTGCGCATTTGGAAAAAATAGCAATGAAAATCCGTCCACTGACCCCTGAGAAATCTTGCGAACCAGTTTTAAAAAAGTAGTTTTGAGAAAAACGCGTTTGAAGTTTTAGATGAGAAAAAGCGACGAATTGAGTTACTTTCTTGACGTATTTGATAACGTTATTTTAAATGTAGTTGTATATCTTTGAATCGTAGCATATTTATGTTTTGAAGGTCGCTCTACAACATTCCGTGGTCAAAATATTGGTTTATTCACTTGTAAATTAAATATGGCGGCTTTTATAATAAAAAACGTAAAACAAATATACTAAAGTGTCAAAAAACTTGTCCAAAACTCTTTTTTTTTTAATCGAGCAAAATCCTTCTGAAATGACATTCTTAGATGTATTACTTATGAGAAAATGAAAAAAAAATCGATTTTTTGGAATTGTTCCGGAGGAACAACCCCTTAAAGCCAACAGAGCTTTGAGAAATGTAATCTTCATCTATTCCTAATTACGTTATAAATTGAGAATATGAGGTTGCATTGGTTAACTAGGATCTAAAAGATATTGATTTGTTCAATTCACTTTCAAATTTGCATAATTATTGAAATGAACAATAGCAAAAGCATTTCGAATGCTAGACACATATGTGTACGATTGTACGAGCGCGAAGTGCGAGTGTAATACATTATCGAGCGCGAAGCGCGAGATCCGGCGAACGCGTACCGTAGGCGCGCTGAAACTTGCGAGCGAAGCGAGCTGCGTGCGAAGCACGCGATGAGAATGTGCCCGCGAAGCAGGAAGCTTTTTATTAATAAATTTATTAAAACTTGAATAAGCCTCGAAAGTGAAACTATGAATATAAATCAGATTTATCAATGCATCATACATTGATTTATTCAAGGTTCTATGATCTCTAATACTCTCTTTAAAATTTTAAATTTCATGAGCTTTGGCGCGGTTTCTTCACTCGTCATTCAATTAAAACTTGATTTGTTTATTGTCGTTCATGTCGCATCGTCTTTAATGTAGATTAGATGTTTCTACGAACCAAAAATGTGATATTTTCATGTGATGTTGGAACCTTTGAAGTTTTTTTGAGGTTTAAACAAAAAAAAAACAATTTATCATGAAATGTGACTAGGTTTAATGTCTTATACACTAATCGCTTGCCTGGGAGCCAGTATCAAGGGTTCTGGTCCCCAGGCGATAGCAATCAGAAATCCATTTCGAACCAGTTTCGAAGTGACGACTGTTTAGGCGAAGTTAAACATTTAGGACCGTATGTATAGTCTCGTGAATACGTGCGTCGCAAGTCTCCAAGTAAAGAACTTCTATACTACGCATCACGGTACTGCCTTTTCAAGGCTGATTGGCTGTCGTTCTGCGTCGTGCAAGGCTCGGGGGGGGGGGGCAGATTCACTCAAGCATGAACAGCCGAGAATTTGGCCCCTTGCCGATAGGCGCCCAGGCAAGCGATGAGTGTATTGACATTGTTCAAATTTATGAATGTTGACTCGACGTATTTTAAAAAAGTAGCAACTAACAAAAATAGCAGTTTTTGGTTTTTTTAATCCTCACCAAACAATATTTGAACAAATAATTCTAAAGAAATAAATAAAAAAAGATTTTTTTAAACACACACTTGTATTTCAGAAAAGAATTTTTTCCTGAAGAAGGTTCACATTGAGTGCCGAGACGTAGAGAAATTTCCATTAAAGAGCCAAACTTCCTTACTCAGGGGTTTTCGGGGTCACTGATTACGAATCCTCTGTCGAAAATTTCAAGAACAAAATGGCGGATCCAATAATGTGGACGAGTATGCTGGGTAATGTTTTGGTTCTTTTCAAAACTAGTGTAAGGGGGTTTCCGGGGTCGCTGATTACGGATCTGGTGTCAAAAAATTCAAAAACAAAATGGCGGGTCCAATATGGTGGACGAGTATGCTAAGCAAAGTTTTGAATCTTATTTTTTTCGAGTTTCTGTTTGTTTCATCCAATTACAAAAACTGTTAGAAAGAGATTCCGTCGCTGAAAGTGTAAATCGCTTGACTTTTACATAAATTATACGACTTCTATAACAAACAATTTTTTAACGCTTCGAAAGCGTGAAATTTTGCGTCTAGGAGACGCAACTTTAGAGAGAGCCAAAGAACATTATATAAAGATTCAGACTCTTTCTGACACTTTTCCGAGGTCTGAAAATGAGGATAAATGAATGCAAACTCTAGAAAACCATTTTAAAAAAATTATTTTTTAGACTTTCGCCCGCCTTCAGGCATTTGGAACCACTGTGCGACGGTCGAAAAAAAGGAGCAGCAATTTTTGGAGTTGATGAATTTTGATGAATTTTTTTCTGATTATCACTCATGTTTGAGCAGTAAAGTTTGTGATAAAATATGCTGAAAATGTCGTTCAAGCTCGTTCATTATGTGTCTGGTGTCATATTATTTCACCACGAGAATAAATTTGATTTCAACTCTGAATTTGTAACGAGACATTTACAGTTGGAATTCAATTGAAAACCTCAATCAAAACATCGAAGAGATTGAAATTTTATAGATCAGGTATTTGAACAGGGATGGATTCCCTTCCCTTGAAAGAGGAGTTTTATTGATTGTAATTACGAACCAATTCCGATTTCATGTACACTTTGATAGCCAAATTATCCAAGCTATGCAGAAATTTCAGGACCTAAAAAGTAATATTTCCGTACAAGAATACATTAGCTGTGTAATGTTTTAACTGATACAATATTTTATTTCTAAAGCTTCAAATTCAGAAGATTTTAAATTTGAATTGGCTGCAGCTTTAATTGAATTTTCGAGAGCCTTCATGGATCCGTTAATATTATTTTGAAACGATATAAATCTGCGGAACGAATTCCAGAGAAATTTTCCAAACAATCCTCAAAGAAAGAAGAAGAAAGAACTGCTCTTGATTGACTACAAATTTATAATCTCCAAGGCTTCAGTTATTTCGATGAAGAAGACACCAATCAGTTTTATGACGAAACTTCCTCTTTTTCAAGTTGATCGAGAAGGAAACACATTCAGCCTTTATCAAGTAAGGCTTCCAACAAAAGATTGTACTTTCGCAATCTCCTTCATCGACAAGCAGAACAACAAAGTTCAAGTTTCTGAACTTCAATAGATTCATTTATGTTCAATATTTATTCAAGACCCTCCACCTCATCTAGTAAGTGCAGAAGTGGAATAAAGAATTTTTCGAGACACAAAATTTTTCTCAACATGACCCCACTCCTGCCCTTTACTACTACGAATTTTCCTACCCCCACTTCTTCATCAAAGCCTCTCCTGATGCCCCTAAACCCCCGAACGACTCAACTGGCCCTCTCAATAATTCGCCCTCTATCTACTCCCTTGCCCTTAATTCCACACCTACCCTTCATTACTTCCTTACTCCTTCGTAAATCCCCTTCCAAATTCTCATTTCCTATCACTTTCCCTTACTTCTCCTTATTTCCCCATACTTCCCTTTTTTTGTACGACGGACAGACACCCGACTGAAATTATAAGGGTTCTACTACTAAGGGCTACAGCATTTGAATTGTCAGGTTTAAAACAATTTTGCCAAAAAAAAACCAACTTGAATATTGTATTGTAATGTATCCATTCTCTTCCCTTCTAAGGGTTTGATGGCTTCCAGTCCCTTTACGATAAGTTACAGAAGTACCTTCAACTACTTATTCTTACTTAAGTATAACGCATAAAAACTACTTTCATGGCTAGTTGCAATTGTCTATATCCTGTTAACGCATGCTCGAGCTCCGAGGTAAGAAGGAAGGATGAAAGGTTGCGCTGGGGAATAGGAAAGTTGAAGAGATTCGGAGAAAAAATGAAGTATGAAAATTTAAAAGGTCAAGAAGAGGAATATAGGGAAGGTAAAGAGAAAATGAAGGAGAGTGGTATAGAATGGAGAAGAGGAGGGTTAGCAAAAGGAAGTACAACAGGAAGAAGCGAGAATATGAGGGAATGGTGAACGAGAAAAAGCAGAAGGACAAGGAAAGATACAAATAAGAATTGGAGAACTGGGTAAAGGAAGGAAAAGTAAGGGAGTTGAAAAATAGGGGAAGAGGAAGAAGGAAGTGAGTGATTGATGAAATAAAAATCAGTTAATGGACAGAATAGTTCAAAACACTGTTAGAGGGGTACGAAAGGAAGGTTTGAGAAGGAAAAAGAAGGTAATAGAGGAAGGAGGGTAAGTTAAAACCGATATGAGTACGTGGGAAGTGCACGCGCCAATTCAAAGGCTGAAAAGAAATAGAAAGACAGTAGAGGATGGCATGGAGAATAAAGCTCTCAAATATGGGGGAGGGGGAAGAAATAAGAGAAGAGACGTGGAGAATTCGTAACAAAGTATGGAGAGAAAAAGGATGGTCTGAAGAATGTAAGACAGGATTAGTGATTCCGCTTATAAAAAAGGGAAAGGGTTAAAAGGTAGAGGATTATAGAGGTATCACTCTTATGTCGATGGGGAGGGAAGGGGAGGGGGGTTCTGCCTGCCTCTCTCACCTCTTTCTGATTCCTTCATCATACACCTTATACCCCACCGACACAAGAGTGATACTTCTTTAATCCTCTATCTTTTAACCCTATCCCTTTTTTATAAGCGGAATCACTAATTCTGTCTTCCATTCTTTAGCCGATCCTTCTCCTCTTCATACTTTGTAACGAATTCTCCACGTCTTTCCTCTTATCCCCCCCCCCCCCCAATTTTGAGTGCTTCATTCTCCATGCCATCCTCACCCATCGCTCTATTTCTTTTCAGCCTTCAAATTGTCGCGTGTACTTCCCACGTGCTCATATCGTTTTTACCTTACCCTCTTTCCTCTATTATCTTCTTTCTTTCTTTTCTTACCTTTCTTTCTTACCCCTCTCCTCCCTCTACCGCAATCTTCATTTCTTCCTTGTGTCTTTCCTTGTTCTTCTGCTTTTTCTCGTTTACCATTTCCTCGCACTCTCGCTACCTCCTGTTGTACTCTCTTTTGCTACTCTCTCCTCTTCTCCATTTACTACCACTCTCTTTAATCTTCTCTTAACTTCCTTATATTCCTCATCCCACCATCCTATTCTTTTTTTGTTCCCCTCTCTTTTGGTCTTACAGCCATTCTTACCTTAACAATAACTCCCTTCATTTTTCCTATTACCACGTCTACCCTTTTCTCTTCTTTACCTTTAGATTCTGATTCTTCATTTCTTCTCCGAATCCCTCCGAATACCCTCTTCGCCAGCACCCCATATTTACCTTTCTTAAGTTTCCTCCTCCCTCCTTACCACAAACCTTGAACATGCATGCATAGGATATAAACAATAGCAAGTAGCCAGAAGAGTATAGGAAACGAGAAAAGTGATAGGAAACGAGGAGTTGCGAGGGCGAAAAAGAAGGCGTAAGGGAGTAATTAAGATTAGGTGCTTCAATAAGGGCCAGGAAGTGAATAGAGGGAGAATTGCGAAGAGGGTTAGTTAGTCGTGCAAGGTTTCGAGGGCATCAGTTCACAGGACTGTTAGAGGGGTAAGAAAAAAAGTTTAGAGGAGAATAAAAGAAGGTAATAGATGAAGAAGGGTAAGGTAAAAACGATATGAGTACGGGGGAATCAAACGCGGCAATTTGAAGGCTGAAAAGAAATAAAGCGACAGGAGAGGATGACATATAGAATGAAGCTCTCCAGTAGGGGGAGGGATAAGAGAACAGCGTTAGAGAATTCGTAACAAAGTATGGAGAGGAGAAGGATGGCCTGAAGAATCTAAGACAGGATTAGTGATTCCGCTAATAAAAAAGGGAGAAGGTAGAACAGAAAGGGAGTATCCCACACAACCAGATGGGTTTGATAAAAGGAATGGAAACAGTTGTTTGTGGATTTTGAAGCAGCATTTGACTCAGTGAACAAGAGGATGGTGGCAGGCAGGGGAAGAAAGAGGAGTAGATGGAGAGTTCATAGAGAGAGTGAAAGAAATATTTGTCGAGACCAAATTTAGAATGGGGATAAGAAATAAGAAAGGGGAGGAATTTAGACAGGAAGAGGAATCAGGCAAGGCTGCCCATTGAATCTGCTGTTGTTAAGTAAAATGCTGGCAGATTTGGAGGAAGCTAAAGGAAAAAAGAAAAGGAGTTACGATCTCAACCCGGAAAACACTGAACGTCTTGCAAACGTTTTCAAAACGTTTTTTGGCAAGAGTTGAAGCATTCGTAAATTTTGAGAGGAAAAACGCTTTCAAAACGTCGGATACTTCTGCTCTTTTGCCAACGTTTGAAAAACGTTTTTCAAACGTTTACGAAACGTTTCCGGAAGGTTGGAAGAACGTTTGATCGAAAAATAAATTTTTTTGTTAGTAGCTATCATACTCTCAATGGTATTTAGACCATACCCTCATTCCTTATGATAACTTTCCCGTGTCTCTTCTTACTAACATATGTTTGGAAGTCGTGTATATAGTAATCACCATAGTTTCCTGCCACCAGCGAGAATGATCACGCTAACTATCGGATACATTTCTCTATGAAACATTTTCCAAACGTTTACAAAACGTTTGGAATACGGTCGTAATTTCGATCGTTCAAAATTTTACTTCTCAAACGTTTGTCAGACTTCTTTTGAACGTTTATCAAATTTCTTCAAGGCGTTTCCTAAACGTTTCGAAAACATTCGAAATACGTGTTGGATTCGCAGTCACTCAAAATTCTATTGGTCAACATTTTGGAAACGTTTGTAAAAAGATTTGTCCACTTGAGTCTCAAAAATCAGCGGAAGCATCCAACGTGTTTGAAACGTTTCCAAAACGTTTCTCTTACCAAAAATTCCAAACGTTTTCAGTTTGTCGGAAAAAGTTTCAAAAACGTTTGCAAAACGTTTGTGTGGTATTTGGGAGCCGGCAGTAAGCTTTACTTTCAAGCATATGCAGATGATGTGGTACTATTAGCAGAGGACGAAAGAGGATTAAATTTGATGTTGAGAGGCCAGGGCCGTAAAGAGAAGAGGGGAAGAAGGGATTCCCCCCGACCTATCGTTCACAAAATTTCAATTTTAGAATTGTTGGAGGGGGCCTGGTAGAGGAAGCCGTGCATTGTTACCCCCGGGCCTGGATATGTTCTCGGCACCCCTGGTGGGAGGATTTGAAGTGTAAGTAAAAGGGAAGGATTCAACGGTAAGCGTCAGTTAGACCGATATAATGTGCTCCAGGAATAGAAGAAAGAAGATAGAGTACACGTGGAAGTTTTTCGGTGAAACGATTGAACAGATGGAGGAATTTTTTCACTTAGGGTTTCGGTTTGAAGTAGGGGGAGGCCAGGGCCGGCGTCAAACTTTTTTCGAGTGGGTAGGAAGAAAGAGGCTGGGAGGGGAGGGGGGACTTTCATGGATGTTTTCCACTGAGATGTTTTACGAACTGGTACCACTTCCCATACTACCAACGTCAACCGCCGGTCCTGGAGGAGGCAACGAGATGCCAGTTAGAAGAAAGATGGAGTGTGCGAGTAAAATAATGGGACAAGTTCGGGGCATCGGGAAGAGAAGGCTTAAGGATGAATGGAGGATGCGGAAATGGATGTTCGAGGTGCTCGTATGGGCAGTCGTGTTTTATGGAGTATAAATATGGGGGTGTGAGGTGCGAAAGAGAGTGGAAAGTCTTCATGAAAATCTTCAAGTAAAGAGAGGATGGAAGTTTGAAGAGATGCTAAAGAGGGGAGAGGGAAGCAAAATTGCGCGAGGATGCATAAAGGAGATTAGATCTGGAGATAAGAGAGGCAATACCAGAGGCTCAAAATGGGGAGGAGAGACAGCAAATGAGAAAAGAAAGTGGCTTTCATGATGGGTACGTAGAATGGCAGGAAATAGAATCGGAGATGGTGATGAGTCATAAAGAGGAATGATGGAGGAAAATTATGAAATCGCAGTACAACAGGTGGTATAAGAAAGTTTAATGAGTGGGGGAACCTGAATACTTGACAAAGGTAAAAAAAGAGAGTAAGTAGAACAGAGTGTTACAGTTCAGAATGGGAGAGGGGATAATAGTATGTCTACACTGGATGGTTGAACAAGAGAAAATGTGTGGAATGTGTGGTTATGAAGTGGAGAAACCCAAACACCATTGATTCTTGCGTTTGACACGACTCAGTCGTATTTGGCGTGTAAAAAGCGTCCAGACACCATTGCACGCTGCGTATGCACCATTTATTAGTGTCCACGCACGATTCATTAGGGTTCACGCAGTAGCAAGTGTGTCTTACGCAATAAAGATAAAAGTACGACTGAGTCGCTCGTGCGTGTCATTGGCTATAGTTTACGGCGCGATTCTTTATCACTGGCCGGTGCGTAAACATTAATGAACCATGCTCACGCAGCGTTCAGTGGTGTTTCTCGATTTTTTCCCAGCGAACATCAACCATTGGTGTTTGGGTTTCTCCGTGTATGAAATTGGAAGATGATAAGAGGAAACAAATTGAATACAATTTTTATTACCCATCCTCAAGTTTTTATGAACACATAAACTTTAATTGCTTTAGTGATGGGATTAAGGTAAATTATTCCAGAACGTTCATTTAATTAATTTCCTTTCGTAAATTCTTTCGAAGAACACGGTTTATGTTCCTATTTCAATTCGGAAATTCAAGAAGGGTTTCACTAAAATATCCGAGAGAGGTTGTGCTCTCTAGCCGGTAATTAATAATAGACTTCTCATCGACAGGATTTGGAAGTCTGCGGGAATACGTCGGAGTCGACATATTTTTAATTAAAATTATAATAATTTTCGACGTATCCTATATTAAGCTTTCAATTCCAGTTGACAAGTGGCTGGTAATAATCATATTCGGATCGTGATTTCAATTAAAATTCACTGCTCTTCCCATTATTCTACATTTGCTTCTCCTGCAACGTTGCCTGCATGTGCTACATCCTTCTCCAAATATGTAGAAATTTATTTCGATCCACTACTCGCTCCAAATTCTTTCAATGTAATCATATTAATTTTTATAAACGAAACTTTTAGCTGTTTTCGATAAAGAACTTCTAGACTTCTAAACTTCTAAAGAGCTTCTAAAGAACTCAAAGCTCTAGAAATGTTTGTTAAAATAGTTTTAAGATAATTTTCACCAAATCTTGTTGATTATATCGAAATTATGTAAGCAATTTCATCTAAGGTTTCCTGAGAAATGCCAACATTGTTCCAAGAGGTCCAAATTGTAAAGTTGACGGCGGGATAGTATTGTCAAGCCATCGATAGTTTCTAACCAGAACTGGGACGAGAAATTGCTGAAGGCAAGGGCGAGTTACATTAGAGAGAGAGGCGTTCTAGAGAGAACAAGATGGACATGAAATGCCTATAACTTCACCCAGAACTGTCTAAATTATTAGATAAATCATCAGGAAACTTCCTTACACAATACTTCCAAACATTCTCGAGAGTTTCATTCTTAGCGATAAAAAGAAAACAATAAAAGAATGTCTGAAAATGTCTGTCCAAACTACATGCAAATTATTCATCAGAAGGTTTTTCTATTACTGTGCATTAGGATTAGGATTAGGATTGGGATTAGCATTAGTATTAGGATTAGGATTGGGTTTTTTTTTTCATGCAGAACACCCAGAAATTTGTTCGAATACACAAAAAAATGGGCGCATTTTTTTTTAAAGAAAATTTTCTTGTGGGTTGGCGCAAGCCCCATAAAGTTTAACACGTATTTCCCATAAGAAAAACAGACGTTTTTGCAAAGTGTATTCAGAATTCTCAATATTAGGTGAACCGAGTTCGAAATTCTCCATTTCTCTTCACAATTACTTCCAGAATGCGAATAAAATATTACTTTTAAAAATCACTCCCATTAGTCTGTTTTATAGGGTCCCAAAAAAACCCCATTTGGGGAAAAATGGGTTTTCTCGAGTTTTCGGCGCTAATTATGATTTTTTGCGATTTTTTCAAAGCAGATTGTTTTAAGTACATGAAATACTACTTTATACTGATGATAGAATGTTTATTCACATTGTTTAAATAATTTATTATTGTTTCTAGCAACTTTCTCTTAGAAAAGGGTTAGAAAGTCAAGGTTTTTTCTTAATTTTTTAACTTATTTCCAACGGTTCAGTTGAAGCGAGGTAATGATCAATTAGAGTTAACCAAAAAATTGTTTAAACAAGTTTTCATTGATTACAACAATATTCTCTTAGAATAATGCTACGAAGCTGCGGGTTTTTTCTGAAATTTTCAACTTTTTGGACGCTTTTCACTTGGAGTGAGTAATGATTTTATTTTATTTAGCAAAAACAATTGTTCAATAAATTGTGAATGTTTAAAGCTATCTTCTTCTAGATTAATACTACATAATTACGGTTTTTTCCTGATATTTTGAACTTTTAATCACTTCTCAATTAGATTGAAGTAATAATAACTTCATGTTGAAAAAATAACTGTTTAAATAAGTTATCATCATTGCTAATATTATCTTCTTTTCCTAATGATAGAAACTTGCTTTTTTTCTCTTAAATGTCTAACTTTTTGCCCCACTTCTCACTTTAAGTGAGTTAATATTCGATTATTTGTATTGTTTTAAGTAAATTATTTTTGTTTTTCTCCCAATGTTAAAAAAAATTGATTAAAATAAAAAATCTGAATTCATTCAGTGAAATTGGAATTTTCTACTAAAGTTATGGATCTTCAGCGCAAAAATGGAATTTTTAAGAAACTTTTTAAGAACTTTTAACCAAAGAGTTGAATTTTCGACCTAAGATTATGAAGTTTCAATCAAGAATATAATGGTTCATATTTAAAAAGAAAAAGTTTTATTCTAAAAAGAAAACAATTTTATTCAATCAACAATTGATATAATTTAATCTAATTCAATCTTATTGAATTTCATTCAAATTCCATTCAGTGCAAAGTTAAACATTCCAGAAAAACACAACTTTCTTGCACTTATCTTAGAGAAAATGGTTATATACAATAATTAATTGTTTGAAAAAGCATGTTTGTTAACTCGCATTAATTATTACCTCAATAAGTGAAAAGTGGACAAAAAGCTGAAGAGTTTAGAAAAAACCGCAACTTTTTAGCACCAATCTTAGAGAAGATAGCCATGAGCAATCATAATTTGTTGAAATAATTATTTTTGTAAAAATGAATCAAATATCAACTCACTTCAAGTGAAAAATGGGACAAAAAGATAAAAATTTCAGAGAAACCCGCAAGTTTCTATCATTAGCAAAGAAATCATTAATAACTATGATAATAAATTGTTAAAGAATTATTTTTTTAACATTAATTGATTAACACTTCAATCCAATTACAAAGTGATAAAAAATTGAAAATATCTGGAAAAAACCGCAACTATGTAGTATTAATCTAGAAGAAGATAGCTATGAACATTTACAACTTGTTTGAACAATTATTTTTGCTGAATGAAATAGAATAATCACTCAGTTCAAGTGAAAAAAGGACAAAAAGTTGAAAATTTCAGAGAAAAACCGCAAGTTTCTATCATTGAGCAAAGGAAATATTATAAGCAATGATAATATACTGTTTAAACAATTATTTTTCCAACATGAATTAATTATTACTTCATTCTAATTGAAAAATGATAAAAGGTAAAAATTCCAAAAAAAACTGCAATTTTGTAGCATTATTGAATTATTCTAAGGGAATATTGTTAAAATTATTGGCAAATTGTTTAAAAATTATTTTTGATATCTTTGATTGATCATCACCTCGCTTCAGTTGAAACGTTGAAAATAAGTTGAAAAATTTAGAAAAAAACTCGACTTTTAACCCTTTTCAAGAGAAAGTTGGTAAAAACAAGAATTTATTGTTTAAACAATCTAAGTAAACATCAATTATCAGTATAAAGTAGTACTTCATGTATTTGAAACAATCTGTGGTAAAAACAACCTGTGCGAGAAAAAATCATAATTAGCGCCAAAAACTTGAAAAACCCATTTTTTCACTTATGGGGGTTTTCTGGGACCCTATGAAACAGACTCATGGGGGTGATATTTGAAAAGTAATATTTTATTCGCATTCTGTGACTAATTGTTAAGAGAAATGGTGAATTCCGAACTCAATTCACCTAATATTGAGAATTCGGAATAAAATTTACAAAAACGTATTTTTTTCTTATGGTAAATACGTGTTAAATTTCATGGAGCTTGCGCCACGTCTAAATATAATTTTCTTAAAAAAAAATGCATTCAGTTTTCTGTGGATTTGAACAAATTTACGAGCGTTTTGCATGAAAATTCAATAAAAAAAAATTTGGACCACCCTACTGTGCATTTTGTGATACTGTATTTCCATAAGTTTTCTACAAAATATGTATAGTTTTTTTAACAGAGAAAAAATTAACATGAGAAGAGTAGCAACCCCAAAGTCTCGAATCCCAAAGAAACCTTTCTAGCAGAAATAACGGAAGTTTGCGAAAAAAATCTAAGAAGAAAGCGTCATCAAAATCGGAAAATTGATCCTCAAAAAAATTCCATGCAAAATTTGTCTTCAGCACGAGCATCGTAAAGGATATAAACAAGACGAAATTCCCTAATTGTCGAAACAATTCAAGATCATATTTTCAACTTGAAATCTTACACTGTCAGAAAAAACCGACTGAAATTTAATATACAAGTGAGTAAAGTCATTTGCATATGCCGTATATCAAATTTAATATACCA
>WSXT02030626.1:0-13739 GCA_011762715.2 Neuroterus valhalla | reverse complement strand
CACAGCTCGACGTATACGTCGAGTCGTGTCTGGACGTGTCACTCACACACAGCGCGCGTGTGTTAGTGACTGGCTTCAGTTTCCAATCTGAGCACACTTCGAGTCAACAACTACTTCTTTCTCGCGCAGTTGATCCTTTCAACTGCGAACCACGAGATTCCCCCTCTACGTGCCCAAGTGTATGAGCAAGAGACCATGACATGCGCTCTCGCGTCATTTTGTGAACCCCTATGCCTCCTCATGCCTCCTATCTCTGCTATGAAAACAGCTGCCTTTTAACAGGCTCCAAACATATGATTCAAAGGTTGCAATATTGAGGCGTGTATGTGTTGATGACAACACGCTAAGATTCAGTTTAAATAATCATCTTCGGAACAAGAAAAATTTGCGGCATTATAATATGAGGAATTCAGTGAAGGATTACTCAAATTTGGAAAATTTGAATATGATCCACTTCAATAAGAACTGCATTTCTCTTGACGAATCTGAGAAGTACTTGCCCTTTGACGATCTCAACTGCTATTATTTGAAGCAATTCGGGCAAAACTAGAATTATTTTGAATCTTTGACTCATATTTTTTTCGGCAAATGTGACATTCAACTGTGCGGGAGCCTGTCAAACTTTATTCATATGTATTAATGAAGTCGTTTGTTGATGTAAGAGTGATATCGAGGTTAGCGGCAAGATTGTTCAAAGTTAAAATAATTATCTGAGGCGACAAAAGTCCAGGGGCAATTAAAAAAAAAGTTGGAAATAAAAAGGTAAGAAAATAATAAGATGTATGATGCATCATGGAAGTGTAAAGTCATTGTTAGTGAGATCGGTTGGAGGGAGGGGGGTACTTGGTGAAATTGGGATTGATAAGATGAAAAGATAATAAGGAGTTTTGTGCAGTATGAAAGTGTAGAGTTATTGTAAGTGATATTTTGAGGTTAGTGTTAAATCGAAAACAAGCCTTTTCAAAGATTGAATTAATTATTCGAAACAACAAAAAGACGGTCGGCTCTGAAGAAATATATGGCTTCGTCGAGTCGTTCCAAACTTTTTTGGCGATATAAGTATCCCACGCTTGTTCATCTCGAGAACGCCTACGTCCTTTTTCAATGTTTTCTTTAGAAATGTCCACTTTTAGCAATAAACCATTGAAACTCTGATATTGTTAAGTACATACGTGCTCTAAATCGCTTTAGAATATTTCGAGCATTTGAGGTATTAGAGAGTTTTGTTTCAATGACGAGAGATATTTTAACGTTTTCTTGGCAATCGTCCCAAATAACACAAAAACGTATTTGCAACGTTTTCCGGCAAACCAAAACCGTTTGGAATTTTCGTCAATAAAAACTTCTTGAGAACATTAAAAAAACGTTGGATACTTCAGCTGATTTTTGAGACTCTAGTAAACAAAACTTTCGTAAAACGTTCGACCAACAAAATTTTGAGTCAATACTAATTTAACACGTGTTTCACACGTTTTCAAAACGTTTGGAAAACATTCAAAAGGAATTTGGTAAACGTTCAAAAGAAGTTTGAGGAACGTTATCATTAGAAATTAGGGTATGGCCCAAATACCATTAGAAGTATCAAAGCTACTAAAAAATTGTTACTTTTTAATCCAACCTTCTTCAAACCTTCTTCAAACGATTGTTAAACGTTTCCAAATCGTTTGACAAACATTTTTTTAAGCGTTGGATGAATGTTTCAGAAACGTTTGATAAATATCTTACAAAGGTTTTAGAGACGTTTGGAAATTCAATCTGCTCAAATTCTGCTTGTTCTAAAGTTCACCAAACGTTTTCGGAAGGTTCATAAAAAATTTTGTTCAGTCAAAGTATAAAAGATATGCGGAAGTATCCAAAGTTTTGAAAACGTTTAAAAACATTGTTCCCAACGAAATTTACAAACCTTTTAACTTTTGCGAGACGTTCAGTGTTATCCGGGGTGTTATTGTACATTCGCATGATAATCGATCTGACGAATCTGAGTTTTAAAGTACACTAATTTAAAGAGTAACTTTTGAAGGATAAGTAGGTTTCTTCAGTGTTAAAAAGCATCAAACAGGTCGAAAGTAGATAACAGTCAAAGTAGGCGGAAAACATCGAATTTTCGACCTTCGAAAATTTATAACTCTAGAAATATGAACTTTATACTCCTATGTTTGATAAATCGATTTGTGGACAATCTATAAAGTTTTAGAAGTGAATTACATTACACAGACACAGAAACCTCGAACTGTCGACAATCCATAAAGTTTTAGGCGTAAATTACATTATGCAGACACAAAAACCTGTTTTCACACTGTACCAATATCCGTCAACGGAAAAACATCAGTATGATAGATCGCCGCACAGTGGTTCAAAATTCTAAAAGGCTGGCCGAAAATCAGAATCTCGAAATTTGAATTCGTTCGAGTACCCATATAAGATTTTGGGACCACTGATATCGAAAATGAAGCCAAAAATCCAAAATTGAAAATGGCGGACCCAATATGGTGGACATTTTTGTGAATTTTTTTCCTCATACGGTAACTTCGAATTTTGAGGTTTTGGCCACCTTTTTGGGATATAAAACCACTGTGCGCCGGTTGGGTGCGGCAGAAGATAAAGCTTGTCTACTATGGCATCCGATTCTACTAGAAACCCTTACGATCTGGCTGACAGCCCAACTTTAATAAGGTCTTTCTTCAAAAAATTGCGTATATCAAACAATAGAATTCAAGTCTTTGAATTTTTTCCGTGTCCTAATTCTTGAAAGTCATAGTGATTCACAAAACACGATATGCTGAAAATATTGAAGTGGACAAACACTTTAAATGCGCTAAGAACAAATTCACAACACACAAACTTTCTGGTATGGAAAAATATACCTTTTTTTCCTTAGCGCAAAACTCACACCGCCAAACGTGGCATTCGAGAACAATTTATAGACGTATGAACGTTTCTCAATCAGGAAAGTACAACGCCAACGCCTTGTGACGAAAAACCTCAATCATTGGTAAATTTATAACTGGAACATCGAAATTACAAAGCTTTGCATAAGGAACTGGGGTGCACTTGCGCACGGACAGGCAGAGGAGATCAAAATTTCAGTTTAGCTGCATATATGAAATATTACATTCCTTGCAATTTTCGCTTCTTCTTACTAAAATTAGTTTTGTCTGAAAATCCGATCATTCATTTATTTGTTTGAGATTGATTTCCTTCTAATTTATGTAATTTATCAGAAATATGTTATTGAATAATTTTGTATCAAATGAAGAGAAAAGTTACGAAAAGACTTTTATTCTTTTCTCTGGATAAAAACAGAAGTATGTTGCCTCTGGACAAACTCATATCAACTTATTGGTTTATTCGATCTCTGAAAATTTTGGGTACGAGATTATTTTCGGGCGTTTTTGTCGCTGAGACATAGGTGCCACCCGAAAACTGAATGAAAATCCAGAGAATCTTGATTTGGGACTCAAAGTTTTGGGGTTCGTTGAATGAAGTCTCTAATACATGATTCCTACCTTCATTTTTTCTTACAGAATCAGGTTCAAAAGAGACACTTCCACTGCTGGCGGAAGCAAGTAGTAGTAGGCAACTCCTGAGGCAACCATCATTGTTGCAATTGGAAGAGGATGATGCTCCTCGTAAAATAGTCTGGCTCACAGACAGGGGTGAGGGATGTCCTGCACTGGCCACAAAAAAAGGAAACATCATTCCACTTACTCCGTATAAAACTGAAGAGTTCCGTAAATACTTAAAAGAAAAAGGTTTATACTCAAAACATTATGTTACATATATATCGCTTCAATAGGGTAACTGGACAAACTGAAATTCTAGCAACTGTGCTGATTTTTGGTTCCTGCACTCATTTACTGATTTTCCAAAGAATTCATTGAATTATTCCCAAAACGGCTACTTCCTTCATTTTCCTTTGCACATTTTTGTTTTTTCAATGACCTCCTGCAGCTCCTGCAGAAGTAAAAACCTTTAAGCTTAGGCGTGAACAACCATGCTGAAAGGTGAATGGTGAATTGCACTTAGGTGTGGTGTCTTTAACAGTGTCTTCAGGATACAAGGCGGTCTTTTGGAAGATGCAGCCTTACTTTCGCATGCCGGGCTCTGCGAGGGTGGACAACCCCTCCCATAGCTACATCTGGGAATAATTATGGAAACACGAAACCCAAATCCAATTATGAACGCGATTCAAAATCATCGAACGCGCAGAGCACCCGAAATGGTTCAGCCAGTATTGCTGATCGTTCCAGAGCTCGGGATGCTGATTCAGATGGAAACGCGACGAGGAACCGACGAAAAAATCGACGTTCTTTCTGGACGGATCAACTTGATAATGACCTGCGTGGTTGCTACGATACCAGTACTGTCGCCAACCGCAGAGGTTACATGGCGCGCCTGCATACTCTGTGGTTCCAGATTCATTCAGAGCTCTCGCACCTTTCACAGCAAATGTAAAGAAACCTTGCCGTTAACCTTTCGCAAAGAGGAGATGTAAGCGGAACGCTGCTAAAACCACTGTAAGAAGAAGCCACAGACGGAAATCAGGAAGCGACATGAGTCAAACTGCTGAAACAAGGTTTTCCTTGAGAGACGATGGCGATTTTAGGACAAGGAGAAACATAAACATTTAGATTCCTCCAAGCCTCATGATCTGGCTGAAATAGATGCTATCCTTTGTGAGGATCTCTCATAGGATTGCGACCTCTGGGCCATCACTTTTCCGGTTTATGATGCAACGAAAGCTTTGGCTGATTGAAATCAGAGGTCCAAACTAACGATTGGTGAAAAGACTTGAAAGCACTTGCAACAACTGGAGAAGAAGACTGGCTGAACAAGACAAAACGCGATCCGTATGCAGGTGCGATTGACTATAAAAAATCCAGTAACCCTTTTACGGCAAGGGTTCAAAAGTTCGCTCATAAAATGAGGATTCATCATCACACATTGAAAAATTCAAAGCGGATGACCACCAAGCAGCACATTGTTGTCAAAATACGGAATCTACGATGTAGAACGGCCATTGAATGAAGGCACTGGGAAGATCATATGTTTCAAGGAGCTCTGCAATAATCTCATGATATCCGAGAAGGAATGCCTTCCAGTCACTGCTGAGGAAGTTAAGAAATTAATAAGAGGCACGAAGAACTCACATTTAAAGTCGGAGATCCTCACACCTCAGTGGTTGGTGGAAGGACAAACTGTGCTCCTAGTTTGAAATTTTGAGAGTTTTATAGCTTTTTATTCAGAATTATTTCATCCCAGAGGCTCTTATTCATTGTTGATCCGCGAATCAGCCGGTCTCATGTTATTTGAAAAAACACTTGTGATTTCTGGGAAGATGATGAAAAACTCACTGAACTTGCAGAGAAGAATAATTATAATTGAGATTGGGACAGAATTTTCTATCTCTTTTTAGAAGTATGCAAGTTTGATCAATTGCTTAATCCAATATTCTTCAATTTGAATTCAAACATCCTGAATGCAGAAGAGTTCTATAGATTCAAATCTTTTGATTTTGTAGTTCAGTATCGAAATGTGAATTGAGAACTTTTTTAGGCTCATAAGTTTGAATGTCTTATCTTCATAATTTGAAAAAATGTTCGCTTATCAGGAAGGAAGCTAACATTTTTTTTCAGTGTCTGAGGGAACTCTCAAATTTGTAAGATGAATGTTGTAAATTCGACTTCTAATAAAGAACTTTTCGCACGAGTTGCGCGCGAATCATATATGTTAGTATGATCATAATATTTTTAAACAAATAGAACGCTGCAGTTGATAAAGAATTCAAATTGAATTCTTCAGCCGATTATTAGCAGACTTCAATGTGTAGTATAGTTATATATCATCATTATCATTATTATTAATCACAAAATTTCTCTTGCAGATGAACTAGAAAAAGAGCAACCTAAAGAACTGCGCGGAAACTATCAAAAAAACAAGGAAGTTTGAATAAAGGGGCTATAGATAGTTCTGCACCTTTTATTGAATATTCCTTATGAGTCTCTTCTGCCAATTGAAACATAAATTATGTTCCAATTGAAAAGCAGTTCCGAAAACTTTTATATATGTTCCAAGATAACTGGATTTTCTTAACAAGAGGAACAAACTTCCACGAACGAAACAATTCACGGAGCACATCGCAGTCTTTACTTTCGAAACTTCCCAAGAGAAATCAGGACCCAAAATAGGATCTTACAAGCAAGAGACATCTCAAAAATTGATCCAGCTTTTCTTGTGGGACTTTCAACGACATTGTCTTATTTATAATCAGGATAGAATTATTTATAATAAAAAGGATTGGAATTGGAACAATTTATCAAATTTTTTCATTCCTACCCTGCATAAAGTATCGTCAAATTTTTCTAGTTGAGCTTCCATGCTGCGATGCTTTTTACCGAATGTACTTGTATAATCGAATCCCCTGAGGTGATGAGTCTTAGAAAGAAGAAAACATTACAAGCACTAAGCATCCATCAAATAAGTAGGAGTTCATTTTCATTTCCATGATAAAATGCCTTAAATCGTCTAGTTTTATTTATTATACAATATGCTTGGAGAAGTACCACATCATGTGTGTCGCAATCTTTTGTTTCAGGCGTAACTTCTCTCCTCATAAACAATTGACCTCTACTCTTTTATATCCTTCCGTACATTGTATGCTTTCTTTCCGTTCAAAAAACTCTCCATGCAAACTATTCTGTTTTGACGAGCCTTAAAAGCAGTAGCGCCGACTAACTGGTAAGTGCTCGTCTTTCGAAACTCATAACATTCCAAAGCCTTATCATACAATAGTAACATAGGCATACAAAAGAAAAGTAGGCTATACCAAAGACTAGACTTATAGATTCTCATGTTTTTTGACGCGCTGGAACCAAATCTGGGGCCAAGAACGCTTCCTGTTAAACTATTTCTGATAAAATTCCAAGAAAACCACCCTTGAAAACCAAAAATCAAACTTGAGGCGGATACGCATTAGAAAAGCGTCGAAACAGGAAAAGGTTCAAAAGCAAGGTTCAATCAAGGTGTAATATGGTACACTTAGCAGATCAAGTGGGCGATAGTTTCTGGTTGATCAGAGAAGTAAGGCAAGGGTGTCCTCTGAACGGACTTTTATTAGATAAATCTATCCCAGACTTGGAAGGAGCAATGGGCACAAGAGAATGGGGAGACGTTAGGATGGTAAGAGTCAGAATATATACCATAGCATACGTGGATGTCGTAGAAATGATGGCAAAGGGTGAAAAGGAAATGGCGAGTCTAATCGCGGTTAGGATGAAAAAAGAGGCGGGTTTAATGAAGTAGATGCTGGGATTGGGTAAAAGAGGTCCAAGAAAGATTGGAAACGAGGAATGCGGTTGTTTGGTAGCCTGGTATGGCTGGATTTGGGAACAGAAATATGGGCAGAAAAGGGAAGAGAAGAGATGGGAAGGTTACAGGAATGATATGGAAGATGGACTCTAGGAGTGGATTGGAGGACATTGCACTCCTGTATATATCCCTTCATTGACAAATGTGAGGTCAATAGTATGGCTGTTTTGCAAGTGCTCGCACTCCTTAAACTCTTCCTGGTAACCCTAAGAAGTTCTCCGAGCCTTCGGTTCCTCCGCTGTATTTTCCCGTCTCTACGGCATTTGTAGGATGGAAACTTCTTACGTAGAAAGAATTGATTCCATCCGTAAAAATGTTAGCCGCAATCTCCAGAGTGTCCGGTCTCTGATTGATCTGAGAAACTCTGAGGGTGCATTCTTTAGTTCAATGGAAACCCGGTCCCAATCCGTTCTTCCTGATTTTTTGGCTCACTTAGGGCCTTCGAGTTAGCGTAATCCCAGCTCAAACTTTATCTGTAAGTTATCTGATCAAGTGGGTTTGCCTGAGACTTTGCACTTCTTGATTTTCTCACTGGAATTGTTGGTGCAGAGAGTGATTTCGATGACTTCTTCTCTGACAGCATTTTAAAACGTCGGGGGTTTTCTCATGCTGAGAATCTCCAGATCAGTAGTAATCAGATATTCCAGTGTGTTGTTCTCTCTGCTTTCGGCGTCCGTACTGTTCTACAGAGTATTGTGGGAGTTGGCATCGCACTCCAACCGAAGAGAGAGAGACCACTAACTTCACAGTAATCTACTAGAAGGGCTTTCCCACAACTAACTTCTCCGTTTTCCTGATATCTATGGCCATTATCATCAGGTCCTTCGAGCACGGTTTCATCAGCAAGTCGGGATAGTCATCTTGAAATCACCTGTAATGGAAAATGGCCTCCCTTATCCCCTCATGGTATCTTAAAATAACCATGTTCCTGTAATATAAAGATAACGGTGTAACTCACAGCCATGATCGTCTGCAGAATCATAGAAGCACCTTTGCTGTGTGCAAGTTAATCTGAGTAATAGTCAGGCCGGAAGCAGGCATTTAGGTCTATCCTCGATCTTTCTCTGTTGCGACAGGGTCCTCATGTCCTCGAGCGTCAACTTTGAAGTCAACCTGTCCAAGGTGATGAAAGGGTTTGTAGTTGAGGGCTGCGAAAGCTCTTGTCTGGGACTCAGGAATCTACACAACTCGATAAGGAGGCACTTCTTTGAGCGCACAACTGTGACCTGTTTGAAAAGCTAGAACTGCTCAGCTGTAAACGACGACTCTGGGTAGATCGCGTCCAAGATATCTGACGTCAGAGGGTTAAAGTGACATGTCCAGAAAGAGAGTGAGTAGCATTGAGAGTTGGCTTTGGCGGTTTTGATATCATAGACGGATGAGGAAATAGAAGAGTTGAAACAAGGAAGGGGTTTTTGAATTTATGCAGGAAGGGAGGAAGGGTAAGAAGTTAAAAAGAATTGCAATTGCATTGGTAAGTAAGACTGGGTGGACTTGCGAATTTCGGAAGTTGAAAGCAAGATCGAGAAGATTATCAAGGAATTCTGAGAAATGTTGAGTGTGGAAGTAGGGAAGTAGATAGCTTTTGTTTCCGAGGAAGGAGGACTTGATATTCGATAAACTTCAACCTAACCTAAACTTAGATTTAATATTATTAGGATTATCAATCAAATTAAGTAGAACAGTTTAAATGTGTGGGTGGCGGAGAAGTATTTTGAGAGGATTGTAAAGGAATTTCAAAGACTCTTGAACCCGTAAAAGAGAGCGAGTTTTATTGAATACATATATTCGAACGCATGCTCAGGTTGCGGATAGTAGGTCCCTGTACCAAGGAGGTCTGCTGAATACGGACCGGATCCGCGGATCCGCGGACAATTGTCCAGGGATGGTTCTGAAGTAAAAACCGCCGAACTGAGGCGTAAACAACCGCGCTTGAAGCTGAATGGCACCTGGGTGTGGTGTCGTTTACGGTATCTCCAGGATACCAGGAAACCTTCTGGAGTATGCAGCTTTACCCTTGCATGCATGGCTCTGCGAGGGTAGGCAATCCCTTCGTAAGCTACTCGTAGGAATAACTATGGAAACACAAAACCCAAAGCCAGTTACGAATGTAAATTAAAATGATCGAACGCGCAGAGCACCCGACAATGGGTTGGTCAGTCTTCCCACGCGTTCCAGAGTTCGAGGTGCTGAATTTGACGGAAATACGTTAACGATCCAGCGAGACGATTGACGTTCTTTATGGATGGATCAACTTAATTATGACCTGCTTAGTTGCTATGAGGCCAGTATTGTCCCTAACCGCAGAGGTAACATGGCGTGCTTGCACACTCTGTGGTGCCAGAAACACCCGGAGCTCTCGCACCTTTCACAGCAAGTGTAAGGAAACCTTGCCGTGAACTTTTCACGAACAAGATGTGTACGGGAAACGCTTCCTTAACAGCTGCAAGAACAAACCGCAGACGAAAATCATGAACTTAAATTGAGACAAACTGCTGAAACAGGGCTTTCTTCGAGAGACGATGGTGACCCGGCAAGAGCTTTGGCTGATTCAAGTCGAAGGACCAAACCAACGATTGATGAAAGAACTAAAAAGTGCTTTCATCAACTAAACAAGAAGATTGTCTGGGTCAGACAAAACGCGTCCCGTATGCAGTGTGCGATTGACTATATCAAGTTCGGTTAGCCTTTTCCGGCAAGAGTCCCAAAGTTTGCTCATGATGCGAGAATCCATCATCACACATTTAAAACGTTGAAGCTGATGACCATCAAGCAGCATATTGTTGACAAAATTCGAGCATAACCTGACGCGAGGAGGAGAATTAAAAAGAGGGAGGGATGGTTTAGGGAGAATCAAAGTTTCCCGCTGACCCATCGCGTCGCTCTAACGATTCTCCTGTTTTTGTCAAAAACCCACAGAAGTCCGGAGGTACACACGAGGAATCGGTGTGGACTTTGGATTGGATAAGTATTCCAAGATTCATCTGACACGTAGACGAATAGTAGGTAAAGAGACGCTGAGCTTGTGGACGGAAGAGCTATCAGAAACCTTAGCGCTGATGAGACCTACAATTAACTGGGTGTGCCTGAGAGTCGCATTACAAAATCAGTGAACGAGGTTCTAGAAAGTAGATACAAATACCTGCTCCGACGGATTTTGTCCTCAAACATGTTATCGTTGAACACGATATATGCGACTTACATGCTTGCAGCCCTAGTTGTATCCTATTTGTTTAGCATGGTTCCATGGACGAAGAGCGAGCTCAAGGCCCTCGGCATCACTACGCGCAAGATGATGCATGTGAAGCAAAGCTTGTACATCAACTCGTTCGTTCTGCGCTTATACATCTCATGCTGCGAAGGCGGACGTGGACTTCTCAAT
Organism: Neuroterus valhalla; assembly: GCA_011762715.2. NCBI lineage: Eukaryota > Metazoa > Arthropoda > Insecta > Hymenoptera > Cynipidae > Neuroterus > Neuroterus valhalla. The sequence goes on along the minus strand of WSXT02030626.1, from coordinate 2,989 downwards.
CTACAATCTCCATACAACCGAATTATCCTAAGTACTGTTCATATCATCGCGAAAGGTAGAGATCCTCTCCTGGCAATGGTCAGGTATCATGAAATGGTTGGGTAAGGAGTAAGGATAGTGCATCACTCCATCAGGATGCCTTACTTCTCAAAGTACAGGTGAAGAAAGCAGGATCGAAAATCTTCCTCAAACAACATGGAGACAAGGGAATGCACGGGACCTTATACAAAATTGTAACAATCAATCCTTGTCACATGAGTTGACGTTTCTTTTCATCAAATCATCTGCACCTAATTCAGGAACAATGAGTTCTATTTCCGCATGTCAGGATGGTGTGATTTCCACCTTAGCGTACAGTAGAAGCATATAACGTCATGATGTTTCCAGCGATAGATGCAGGTGTCTTAGGCTCCCTGTGAACCAATGGCATATACTATCGAATGGCCCTATTCACGCAGGAACGGCGTATTTGTATAGACGTAATGGTACCTTGAGAGTGATTCACCACCATCTCGGTCGCTCATATGGCATTGGCCGCGACCTTGCCCTGCTAAACGCTCAAAGGGGGTTAAAGTCAATTGCTGAGAACGAGGAGTGCCGAATCGACTGAAACTACGATTTCTTGACAATAGCCCCTATCGAACACACAAGACCTGACATCGTGCTTCTTGACAAATGTGACTGAAGTATGTTCGTGATCAAATCCTCGGCCCCGGCTGACTTCAATATCAAAGGCAAGGAACTCGAGAAAAAGGAGGAGTACAAAGATCGCAGAAATCAACTCCAGCGATATCATCAAGGATGTTCGCTTAAAATAATTATATTAGATTTTACTTACCAACAGAGTTGAGAAATATGAGGAAAGTGAAAAGCGGTGTAAGATTTAAATCTGCATTTTAATAGAGACGAGGAACAGACTTTAGAAGAATGTCTTGCTTTTTTTTACTATTCCGGAAACAAGTGCAGTCCTTTCTTCGGTTATCACCTAATACATTGTTGTTCTTCATGTTGATTTTCGCATCTTGAACAGCATCCATTCTACCTTTTATCTTCCAAGCTTTGCAAATAATAATTTTCTATAACTACTGAATTTAATGTCCTCCCAATTCAAGAAACCCGTTTAGTCCCCTGTTACTTTTTACATTTTATCTAAGCATGGGATTTGATACAGCTTTTTCCCAACCTCTTCCTGAACTGAGAGTTACTAAGAATCCGTTTGATATTCAATGTGTTTCTTTTATCTACAACTGTGATAATCCTTTCATGTACTTCACTTCAGTCTCAGCATTCCCTCCAGCTATTTCGTTTATTTTTCCAATTGCAGCTTTAGCCATCTCGTCGGATCAGGTTCCACTGTTCAAAATACCTTCATCTCATATTCCTTTTTGTTTATTATATACTTCAAAACCTAGCACAGGCCTTCGAAAATATATGTTGAATTACCTTCCTTTGTCATCTTCTATTCTTTCATTCAATTCGCCTCAAACTTTTTGCCCACACAACACTAGAAATATATTTCCCTCTGCATTTGCCAACCCATCCTCTTACTTCCTATCTTAACTGTCCCCTTTTGATACCTTTTGTAGATGGTTGTTCATGTCATCAATAACTTGGCTACGCTAAAATGACATTTGGAAATTTTGTTTCACTACTTTTCCGATTCTTGTGAGAGGTTGGTAGAGTGGGATGGGAGTAAAGTGCGACACTGCGACCGCGAGTTGCAACAACCCCGAACGGTTTCTCGTGAACGGTAGGTCCTTTGCGGTTCTTATTAAAAGACGGAATTCATTATAGGACCATGGAATAGATTCATCATCATTCTAATACTTATCAATTATCATAATAGGAAAGAAAGGAGAGGTAGAGTAAGAATAAGCGACAAGAAAATTGTCTTAGCTCCTGAGATGTTGGTAGAGTAGGAGTACACCGTGACACCATGACCGCGAGTCGCACCAACCTCGAACGTTATCTCGCGAGCGGCTAGTTCCTTGCGGTTCTTATTAAAAGAAAGCATACATTATAGCATTATGAAATATTTTTCATTTTTTAATATTCATTTATGATTGTAGTAGGGAGAGAGGATAGGTGGAGTAATAAAAAAGATAAGCGTCAGGATAATTGTCGAAGCTCATGAGATTTTGGTAGAGAAAATTTCTGAAAAGGGGTAAAGAGAGGAGACACATTCAACTGGTCTTTTGAGAAATACTTGCGAACTTGAACCAAACAAATGTGACTGGCCATTGGTTCCATTAGCATACATAAGGCTTAGAATTGATTTCTATACATTATAAAACCTAATCATTCCTAAATGATGTTCAATTTTCTAGTGAAGGATTTTCAATTTTGATGATATAAACCTATTAATCTTGAAGGCATCATGGAAAAAAATAAAATGTTAATCTCTTCATAACGTTTGTGTAAATTGACATCCTGACGATGTGCGCAATGGATCAATAGAAATTGTTTCTCTATCATTTTCAATTATGTCATATCATACCATCATGCGGTGCTGTAGGATGAAATCGATTGTTTCAACTTGTGAAATTATATATTTATTACAACATGGATCAGTTGTGTGATGCTACTTGATAAATTGCAATACAAAAATACATAAATTTCCTGCGACTGATCACGTTTCACCTCCAACTTGTTGGCATTCCCTGCGTGCAACTGAAATTATTAATTGTACATGTTATATCATTTGACAATAGTTTATCAGTCTTCGTTTTAGTTGGTTAAGAATATGGTGCCGAAAGTATTTTCTCGTGTATAAGGAGTATTTTTTTTATTCAATCATCAATCAACCATCAATCATTCATCAATCAATCATCAATCAATCAACAATCAATAATCAATCAATCATCAATCATCGAATAATCATCAATCATCATTCAATCATCCATCAATCAATTGTCAATCAATCATCAATCAATCATCAATCAATCATCAATCAATCATCAATCAATCATCAATCAATCATCAATCAATC
>WSXT02030615.1:0-13740 GCA_011762715.2 Neuroterus valhalla | reverse complement strand
GGACGATTTTCCGAATCTGGAATTTATCCGAAATTTGTCCGGAATTTTTAGCAGGGTTAGTAGCGTCGACTTTTTTTTTTATTCCCCAAACATAATATCTGTACTCTTTGTTTTTAAAGAATGAAACTTTAATTTTTTTAATACATTTTTTTCACCGAACAAAATCCTTTGGCTGCAAATAAAAATGAGTGATGACTAAAACAAACATATATTTCTATTCAATTATTTCTCCAATCATCTAATTATTACTCAATTTAGCAATTTTTATTGATTTCCAAGTACTATCTAAGCTTTCTGAGCATTTATATTTGATTTGGAAGAAGAGAAGTAGAAACAATACTAACATTAAGACATTCAAATGAATTGTTTTTTTTCTACTCTAATATTCTTATTAATAAAGAAATCCCGAAGTCAAAAATATCAATCGTCATGGAGGAAGATTGTGAAATTTGTGAAGTGTTTTTCTCTGATTCAAAAGTACGTTTTCAGATTATGTTATAGCAATTTTTTATGCACAATATTATTTTGGTCATTCTACGCTCATTCCAATAAGGAAAAATCGTTCGCTTGTTAGTGCGATATACTATACTATAAACACAAAAGTAGGGTCGATAGGGGTAATACGAAATCACAAAGTTATGCTTTTTTCGACAATATTCCAAGTAATTGAGAAGATTCTTGTTTCGTGTATTTTCAGAATTATTTTTAGACCTTCTTTGGATCTTCCTCTCCTTTTTTGAACAAAAACTTCGGTGAAGCGCAATCCAAATTTTGAAAGACTTTACTTTCGTAACTGGTAATTAAATATTCACTGATTTTCAAAATTAATTTTAAAATTGTTTGTCTGTGTAATTATATAATATTGATAAATCTTTATTAAGTTGACAAACGAAAACAAAAATGTACAAAAAATATATAAGTTGGATCCAGAAAACAACTCAAAAGACGAGGTACAGCTTACAGCTACATATCTCTAGGTATTTTGGAAATACATAAATGAGAAAAGAAACTGTTAGCAATAATGCAAGGGAACAATTCTGTGACAAAAGAAATTTTAATTAATTTGAAAAGAAGATAATTGAAGGAATTAAATAAAATAATTTAATAAATAATAATCTGCATGAAATATACGTGCATAAAACTCACCATTTCAAAAACTAGATTGACGACGCAATTCAGCTTCTCTGGAGAATCGATCTTATCAAGTTGTAAGGATCTCAATTGAGTCAGTAAACCTTCATACTTATGAGGAATAAACTTATTGAAAGCACGACAAAATATCTCATAAGCCATATCGGTTTCCGCTTTTTCTTCCGTCTGTTATGTTGAAAACGAGGATGAAGAGCTATTGTGTTATGTTGACACGTTGCACCCAGTTGCACCATAAACTAAGAGTGAGGTTAGGAAAAATAAGTTTCGCCGGGTAATCCCCGCTTGACCCTTCACGTAATTTCAGGAATTGAAATAATAGAATTTTGACTGATTATTCGAGTGCTTATAACTTATAGTTAACAACAATTTGTTTATCTTCTAGTTCCCTGTACTCATTTGAGCGAAGGGACAAAATGACCTTAATTACAAGATGTACTCTACGGGTATCAAAATCATTGAAATTAAACGAAAATCAGAAAAATCACTATCATTGGCAACACTGTCTAGTGACCACGTAATTAAAAATTATGTTTCCGTTCAAGTTTTCGGAATTCCAGTGAACTTAGCGCAAAAATTCAAATTGAGAAAACATTTCTAAGCTAAATTTACAAGTCGAAATTTTTTCAAGTTTCCCGTGTTTGTATCAAATATGCTCCGTTTCAGTTACATTAATATTGTAAAGAATATTATTGAACATTATTTTTATCCAAATTCAATTGCTTCAACATTTCACTTTCTGACTTTCGAGTAGCAGAGTTTCGTCAATACAATAAGTTATTATTGATTACAATTAAAAAATCTATTCTTTCTATAAACAAAACTATCACTGTTATGTTTGAAATTTGAAAGGATCGGAGGGATTGAGTAGCCAATCTTAGATTGGAGAGGAGTTTTAAATGAAAAAAAACGGATCAAAATAAGATAAAAAGTGGATTCTATTTATTGAAAACTTTTTATAGCATATAAATATCTCTTGAAAATTGCACGAAAGTATCCCAGAACAGCAGCGGATTATCTCCAGCAACTTTCTCAGTCATTTTTGTGTTTCAAACTTTATTTTGAGAAACTTCGAAAAATTTGTTGAATACTTCAGCACTCTATACGTACTCATTTGGAAAAATCGGAGTGTGGAAAATAGATTAACAGCATAATGAAAGAATACTGATGTTTGAATTGCTTTGAATGTATCTGTCTTTGTATGTAAACTAAAAAAAAATAATCATCTCAAGACACACAAAAATAACTATTCGGAAAAACAACTTTTTCTGTTGCTCCCTTAAACCAGAAATTAGGGGGCTTTAATATCTGCTTGAACTTAGATGCTTTCACAACAATGAAAGGATCCGCTTGTGTTTATAGCTCCCCTAAATATGCGTTTATTTTTCCAACATTTCACGAGAAATGTTTCCAAATTCTTTTCTGTTGAAGTGAAAATTTTCAGTTTAGAAGAATCTTTAGTCGACAGAGCTACATAATAATACCAGAACGAGTACCTCATATTTACTCTTTAAACTTGCCTTGAAATTTAATTTCAAAAATTGTTTCTTTTATTGAGAATTCGTATTTTTCTATCCTTACACTTAGGAGTTTTTCTCTTAATTTCAGATTTTTCTTAGATGGAACAAAATTATTTTGTGCAAAATTCGACTAGCTCTTATTTGAGCAGCTTGCAAGAATTTCGAACAGATTCCTGCAGGAGACTGTGACCTCCTCAGTGTGCAACTTAACAAATAATAATTCGTTTACAATGATACAATAATATTAATAATCATGATTGAAAATTGAAGTATTTTATTGGAAATTAAATTATTTCGCGGAAGGTTCCTTTTTCTATTGAATAATCAAATTCTTTTTGTTTGTGTTTAAAAATTCAACTTTTTTGCTGATAATTAGTCTTCTTTATTTGGAAATTCATGTATTTTGGCTTGAAAATTCTTCTTTTTGGTAGAAAATTCAAATTATTGATAAGAGGTTCACCTTTCCATCCGGGAATTCAACTATTTTGTTGTAAATTCGCCATTAATGAGGAAATTCAATTATCTATTTCTTTTTTTTACTTTTCAATGAAGCTAAATTATTTTGTACAAAATTCGACTAGCTCTTATTTGAGCAGTTTGGAAGAATTCCTAACAGATTCCTGCAGAAGACTGTGACCTCTTCCTGTGTGCAACTTAACTTAAACAGCAATAACTCGTTTACAATGATGAAGCGTAAACGAGTTACGCTTACCCCGAAACGGAATTTGGCCTAATGGTACAATAATAATTGAAAGTTTCAGTATTTTATTGGAAATTAGAACATTTAGCGAAAAGTTCCTTCTTCTACAGAATAATCATATTCTTTTTTTGTGTTTAATAATTCAACTTTTTTGCTGATAATTCGTCTTCATTTGGAAATTCATGTATTTTGGCTTGAAAATTCTTTTTTTTGGTAGAAAATTCAACTTATTGATAGGAGGTTCACCTTTCCATTCGAGAATTCAATTATCTATTTTTTTTTTCCTTTCAATGAAGTAAAATCATTTTGTACAAAATTCGACTAACTCTTATTTGAGCAGTTTGTAAGAATTTTTAACAGATTCCTGCAGGAGACTGGTGATCTCAGAGTGCAACTTAGCCAATAACAATTCGTTTACGATGATAAAGCGTAAACGAGTTACGCTTACCCAGAAAGGGATTTGGCTTAATGGTATAATAATAATAATACATCAATTAAAAGCTCTAGCCTGCTAGAAACAAGTTTAGATCTTAGATAGAAAAAAGATTACAGTGTAAACATAGAACAAAACAAAATCACATGATGAAAATACAACTGTTCTTTGTTTGAAAATCTTATGTTATATTTTTGTTTGAGAATTCATCTTTTTTGAAAAACAGAAATGTAATTATCTGGTTGAAAATGTAATTCTTTGTTTTAAATCAGTATTTTCAAACTTTAATCACAAATTACGTTCTCGAAAAATTTTGTAGATATGCTACAATTCTAAAAACATGTTATTTAAAATTATTTCAAGTATCCGATAAATATTTTAAACATTCGCAAATATATAGCTTCCAATTCATTTAAAACACTCAATCTTAGTACTTGAATTTTAATAGAAATATTTTTGAAATTATTCTAAATTCACATCAAGACAGCATACTTTCCCGCCTTATAAACTAAATGCCTCATTATCAGGAAAAATGGTTCGAAAGAATACTTCAAGACTGTCATCGAGTTCGTTTTTTTTATTTTTTTTTTCTATAGATATGATGTATATATATATATATATATATATGTGTACGCGTGTGTGTGGTTCGTTTTTCTGAATCCTTAGCGTTTTTTATTCATTTATATATATATATATAATATATATTTTTCATATCAATATACATATACAGACATAAACATCTGAATATAAATGTATATGTATAAACATATACACATGCGATCAGCAGAGGCGAGACAACAGATCGCGTTTTTTATATGCTTACCTGTGAAAGCGATCACAGGGTTTAACTATCATGCCACTTACATTGTTCAATCAGTATTTACAACAACAACCGTCATATCAACAAGATTTTTACTCACATATAAATTATTATATTTTCAATTATCTACCAATCTCCGAGAGTACGACAAATTTGTCTCGGCGAAAAGCGCATTCCGAGTTTGAAAACGGAATGCGACAGTTCAAGGAAACAAATCACTAAAGATAATTTCTCCTAGGTCCATTCTCTCAGCGATGCATCTCAAAAAAGAAAACAGCATCAGTAATAATAATAGTAATATTTGATAATAATAATAATTATTAATATAACTCCTCATAACGTACTTTTAAAATACAGGAGATTTTATCATCGTAACGATTCTGTAACTTAAACTTTTTGAAAGAAGTCTTTGAAAAATATTCTAGACTCTAGATTTCCGTGTCGAAACACGCGCTTCGAGTGATGATTCTTGTACAATTCGGGCCAAGTTTACACGGAAATAAGCTGCTGCTTCCTGGGAGTTGGGTATCCCTTTTTCTCTGCACGCATACCCGTCCGAACAAGACATTTAACGGTACTGAGAAGAATAGAATTACTTTTATTTAACAATCTCTAGACAACAGTACGGCACTGCAGTTATGAGCACTTAATAGTTCAAGATTTCGCTGCGATGCAGCTTATTTACATGTGAACACGACATTAGCTCCCAGGAAAAGTAAAGATACGTGAATTCGCTAAAAAAAATCCCCTCACGTATATTTACGCAGGCATTCAATATATCCACGCAATGCGATTATAAATAACTAGTTTTTTCAAAAAATAACGCGGTGGCTACTGTTTTCTCATTCTCCCTATTTTACGTCTTCTTAATTTAATATTTCTATCTGCAAAATCACGAGCGCTCTCAGATTACAATATATTATAAGACCATATTCCGCGAAGTTATAAATATTTCATTTCTGTTACATTTGTTATCAATATTTATCTTCATTTTCGTTTACGCGTGAGTTCTTTTTTAATAGCAGTTTTTCGTTATGCCTCAACTACGTAGACGCACTTGCACGATGCAGCTTCTCAGTAGCAAGTACTTCCGTCGATGTGCGATACCGCTCCACAGCAGAAATGCGTCCGCGGCTCTAGAATTTGTCGATTGTAATAAACGCGAGTTACGAGAACAGGTAGAAAAGCCGCGAAGGCATTTCTTAAATCATAAAAAGACGATATCATCCTCAAGTTTTTGTTTCTTTTTTTTCATTCTTTATTTAAACTTTAAACCTTTTTTAATCAATTATATATAATAATTATCTTGCAGTTATTCTTGTATCAGAATCAATAGTTATTAGTTTAACTTCATTATGTATAGCGTATCGCAAATACGGAAATCGAATGTATCCGCTTTGTGTAGCCACGAGTGCTTCGTCGGCTTCTTGTCCTAAGCTATAATACACACCTCCGCACGACCACCACTACTCTCCACTGTCTTTTTAAGATAATCCGTTTTTTATAAAAACATCAACTGCAATTTGGCCACACTTCTCAAGAGTTCAGGATCAAATAAATGTTATATATATATACGAGTCTTGGTACAAATTTTTTTAGTCTTTAGCACTTATAGTTGCGTCAAAGCACTGTCCGGACGACGTGCTGCACTTGTCAGGATTCACGTGAAATTCCACATCACAAATTGGTAGAATATCTTGACTCTAAGCTCTAACAGCATTAGCGCTCTGGCCCGACGTCATACTTTCTTCTTCGGATACCTCCTCGGCTTCTTTTAAGGACGTAAAAAAGGACGTTAGAGCTTTTAAAGCCACTGCCTTTCCCTCACGTTCGGCCGCATCATCGTTCGTCTCCCATTGGATGAAAGACTCGAAGGAAATTACATTGTCCTCACATAGTTTATCAAATATGTTCAGAAGAAGTCCTGCAAAAAATGAACACGAAGTAAGATCATTTTCTGTAATAAGGAGTTCAAAAGATAAGAACAATTTGTTCTAGATACTTACCGGACGGGAATTCTAACTTGTTCGCGAACGCCTGAGCAGCGAAGAGACATTGCAACTCTAGTTTCTCACTCGCATCGACAAACCTCTGGATTAGCAGTTGCAGGCCTTGGAAAATTTCTGGCTTAAAATCATGCCTGTTATTGCTGAATACTATAACAAGAGGAAGAAATTTGTATATTAGTTTCAATGGTTTTAGACGAACAGGAAGTGCATCCCAATTATACGAAGATTTCAATTCTAGGAACGTTCAAATGCAAACGTTTCTTATGGAAAATAAATTAAATCATACTAACCAGTAGATACTTCTAGAATGGCAGTCATAAGAACTCTAATGAATTGTGGATCATTGATTTTGTCTCCAACATTACTCTGAAAAACACACAAAAATCAATAAGCAACTTGTTAAACAATGAATAGAACTAGTCCGTAATTCGAAACATCAAAAGGCAAAAACCTTACCGTTATCCAATTGCAAATGTCGTCGAAGCTGCTACCATCCTTCATCATCTTCTTCAGATGAGTGTGGACTTGGTCGAGATTAAGTACAGCTTTATTCACCAAGTCTTTACTATCACTTGACAGAAACTGTAGTTCCTACAAAAGAGAAATACTCATTGAAAATCAGTTCGTCAAATTATTAAAAGCGATCTATCACTATCGGTTTTTTTCCTCAATCAGTATCCTTTTGTCAAAAGATGCACCTAGGTATCAAGTACCTTACTTATTAGCAAAAGTTCTCATCATTCAATTTTCGAATTTATTTTGTTGAAAAAATCGAAATAAGTAATTGATTCAGTCATCAAAGAACCTATTGTAATAAAAGAAGATGAATAGGGTGTTTGTTCTTTCCCGAATAGATTAACCGGAAGAAATGTGTATAGTTTAAAAGAAACATGCAAGATGTTTTTTTTTTTCATTCCAAATCAATGGGAAACTGTATGGTGTATGGGGCACAAGTTAATTCCATAATTTGAAGCACCTATTAAAACGAGACTATCAACAAATTACAAATATCATGGGGGAGCAAATCTACATTTAAACTTTTGAAAAGTTAAGAATGGAAAATTGTACAATTTTGAACCATTTTAATTTCAAATGAGACGGTTGTTGATGCAGAACTAATGATCTGAAATTGAACGCTCCATATTCACAATTATTCCTTGTAATTTTAAATGAAATTTCATTGTATCATTCTGGAGGACTCCACAAAGCACAACTATTGAATTTCACTTGCTACTATTGTTTGAAATCTTGCAATTTACGAAGTACTGAAGAAAAATTATGAAATTTCCAACAGCTCATTTCATTTCAAACGGATAAACTCCAAGACATTGTAAGTTGGAATTTCGTATAAAGGTTTCGTTTCTTCCAACTCGAAAATAGTGAAAAAAATTTCAAAACAGGTTAGGATTTTTGGAATAGGTGACACTCTGTGATGACTGTTGATCAACGAAGTTTTGTTGAAAAATTTGTGAACTTACATAATTCTTGACGATTTCATCAACGTTTTCTCGTTCCGTATTAATAATATCGCTAAACTGCAGTCCGCTTTGGCTCCACTTTTCGGCAACAGTCTTTTGTCCACTAATTCGAGACATACTGGAGAATAATTCCCCAATCAACTTCCCGGACAGTCCTTTACTCCTCAAAGTTGCTGCAGTAGTCTTTAATTCCGAAATCGGATGAGTTCCGTCAATAACGAGGTGCACTGAAAAATTGAAGAGCACGGGTTAAAGTAAAATGCAGGATAGCCTTAATAAATTTCATTTTCTGAAAAATCGTCAGGCCTGTTGAGCTTTGAAACCAGCATGGAATAATTTTATGGTCAAGTTCTTATCATCATGATCAGCTAAAAAATATTCATCAACCAAGAGAGAAGATTACAATACTTACACATAATGTCGGCGAGGTAAGTCCATATCTTAGGAATATCGATGATTAGGTCATCAATGATTTCGAGTATTTCGCCAAATCTGAAACAAATGTTACGTTATAGCAATTTCTTCGGAGAATACGACCGTAGTGATTTTTAAATCGGTAACCAATCAGTATCCTTTTGTCTACAACGCACGTTGGGTACCTTGTACCTTTCTTATTAACAAAAATTCTCATCATAACATTACTGAAGTTTTGGAAAATTAATATAATTTTTGTTAGAAAATAATTAGGACACTTACCCTTCCCTAAAGTCATTCAGGGTAATTGCCTTCTTAAGGAGAAGGAAGGACAGTAGTTTCGATATCCTTTCTCGGGCGGTGCTGGACTTTTCGATGACTGCATTCACCATTTCGTGAACCAACATTGAAAGGTGACGACTCGAAAAGTTTTCTCTAACTTCCACCAGAACATCCTGAAAAAAAAATTAATTTGATTAATAAGTACAGTCGATTTCATTCGAAAAATATGTCTTCAATCAAATTGTTCAACTTTATATATTTGGCTGTCTACTTAGTGGTTTACTTAATGCTTCGAATGAAACTCAGCACGTTCGAATCTGAATTTCCAGCACTTAGATAGAGAACCAAAAAGAAGGTATTGCGTATTCTAGCACACCAATGACTCAAGCATCTCTTAAGAACATCAGAGATGGATCTAAGGAGTGTGCGGTAACCTTCTTCAAAAAAAACTATCCTATAGTTAATTGAATTCCTATTCACTTACATCATTATTGCCCTCAGCGACATATTCTTCGACTATCATGTTGATCATATTCCTGAGTTCATCTTCAGACTTTTCGGGTTTATTACTAACAGAGGTAGGAGGTGGAGCAGGTTTGCTCGGAGGAGGCATGGAAATGCTTTGGCTTCTCGCACTATCAAACACGGAACTTTCCCTACTTGAGGAACCACTGCTTAATTGGTGGCTACCATTTCGCGAATTCCTACCTTCTGCAAAATGAAAGAAACTTTGATTAACAAATCTTCTAATTTTGACTGAGATAATCGAGTTCAGATCCAAAATTTTCAGTATCCTTTTGTCTAAGCCACACAACCTTCCCTTAGGAATTTCAGTTGGAAGATTATCATCATTGCAGATTTACTCTTTAAAACAAGTTTTTTTTATCATGAAAGATCTTCACTTACCATACGAAGACTTATAGTCCGATCTTCCATATTCTCGTGGTCCAGTCGACCTCGAACCTGAGAGTTGCAATGGAGGACGTTTGTCCTGCTCGAACGTAGACATATTTTCTAAGCATGCAAACTTGTTAGGCGTCACAGTCTTTGAGCTTCCTCCGCCGGTGGGGACATTCTTATGAAAAACATACGCGTTCCTACTTCCTAGTTGAAGGTCATCCATAGACGGCTAAAAAAAAAAGGACGTTGAGTTAATTGAAATTAAAAAGGAAGAAACAGGACCTCGATTAAGAAACATCAGGCCTGTTGAGCTTTGAAACCAGCATGGAAAAATTTTTATGGTCAAGTTCTTGTCATCATGATCAGTTAAAAAATATACATAAAAAAAAAATACAAAATAAAAAAACTTGTGACATTACTTATAATGCCGGCAAAGCGAAAATTTAGAATCTCAATACTCACAGGCTTATTTTTTAGTTTCGAAGTTTCGACAGAGTAGGCAGTTCTCGTTTTGGATGGGTGAATCCAGCCACCATCCTCAGAAGATCCTCCTCCTCCGCCTCCTCCCATTCCACCTTAACATACAAATTTGCGTTAAAGATGTTCCACGAGAAATGATCAACTATTATTTTCAAATGATAATCTCAGAATATTTTTGTACAATCATGCTTGATCAGAAACTCCAGTCTGGCATGACATTAGGTATCATCATAATCTAGTTATTCTTTATGAACAAGAAACTTCCATCATCTCTACAAAAATCCAAACTTAATTTACTTTGATTTCAATTTTTTCTCTCCTTTTGAATATAAAAATTCTTACGGTTCCTTCTCCTGTCATTGCCCCTATCGTCCTTTCGTGGAGTGTTCATAGGTGTGTTGAAATTAGTGTTGAATTGAGCGTCTAGTCGCTCCGACTCTGCCTCTCGTTGTATTTGGTCCATAGTCTTGGGATTACTATCGTCTCTCCTGGGCACCCATTTATTCGACCTCAAGTCTATTACGTCTTTGATCATAAAACGAACTCTGGAATTTATTTTATTAGGTCCCTTATCATTCACGATACTATGCATAATCTTGATATAATCCTTCAAGTCCTAAAACACGAAAAAAATTGAGTTAGAACCAAATTCACGATCACAGGGAAGATTTATAATTCTTAGAAAATATCAGAGCAAAAGGGCAGTAACAGCATAAAATTACTTTTCAGTTTAAGTTTTGTCATCACGATATATTAGTTTTCGTTGAATAAAAACTTCTATAGAAATTCGAAAAACTTACATCATTAGTTTCCAAATTTTTTCCTATTGTTGTTAATAGTTTACATAAGCATTCTAGGTTCTCCTCATCCCTGTGTTGCAACAAGTGATTGATACAGAAATGCATAACCTTCTTTGTTAACATTCCAAGTTTGAAAAGTTCTCCAATAAATCTGCGAAAAAAAATCAAAACGTTTTCAAACTAAACCAGGGTCACATAAAAGTGTGAACAATTATAGAAATACAAACCTCATGTTACCAACAGATTTCATTCGTATCCTTCTTTCTTCTTCTTCGTAAAGCGCTTGCAACTCCTTTTTCTTTTCAGTATCCGTGCACTCTTCAATTTCCTTTGCTTTGGTTACCCTTAATTTCTCGTTTTCAGAATCTTTCTCAAATTCGGACTGGCACCGAGTAATAATTGATTTCCTAAAGTTTGTAGCAGACGAGTCTCCTGGTTCAGTACCGGAAACTTGCATCAAAGCAAGTTCCTTACACATAAGAGCATACGCTACCGAGAAACTAGGTTCATCAATGGCCTATGAATAAAGTGGAAAAAATTGTATTTTTTGTTCACTAAGAAAGATTGAAAGGAGAATTTTGAATCATTGCTAATCTTCAGAATCTTTGTACAATCAGGCCTGATCAGAAACTCCAGTCTGGCATGACATATTAGTATCATCATGAACAATAAATATTTTGACCAATCTTAACTTTCTAAACCTCAGATTGGAATGGAAATGATTGACTCACTTTTTCAAAAACAAGGTTGATGACTCCATCCATCCTCTCCTTAGTATCAATTGCTAACGCTCTGACTTGACTAACTAAGGTGTCGAATTTTTGAGGAGTAAGCTTATTGAGCACAGAACGAACTTTCTTGTAAAGAGTTTGGGTTACAGCTTCATCCTCGGGGATATCAGAGGACTTGAGCCTGGTTGGTTTCCAAGCGTTTTCGGATTCTCGAAGTTTTACTTCTCCCCCTAGTGAGAGTGAAATCAAATTTGGTTTATTACTTATCCTATTAGTCTTGTTGCCAGGGTTGCTCTTCTTATTGGGTGGCAGCTGAAAATTGAAAAAATTGTATCAGTACATCGTAAACAAAAACTGACAATACACATATATTCAACAGAAACTTCAGATTATTAGTTATCTCCATAGACTGTCAGTCCACTACTTTCATTTTTTAATAAATCATCACGTAAGAGTTCGAAATAAATAAATACTATCAGGGTTGCTACAGAGATGGGATTTCGGAATTCGCTTACCAGAGTGGCGATTCGGCGGACGATTTCAAATTCCCGGTCATTTCCCGGTTAAGTTTTACAATTTTTCCGGTCAGCTATAAGTAACAAATTTATATTGGTCGCGAAATCCCAACCTTCTTTTTCATTCATGACGTTCATTCTAAACATCCTTCAACACAACAGATCAAACAATGCAGATCAAAGAAATCGATTTACTATAACAAGAAGAAATGGATTTCCAACCAAATGGTTCATTTTTCAATGAAGAAGATGAATTTTCAAATAAAAAGATAAATTTTTATTTGGAGCACTTCAATTTTCAACCATGAAGGTGAATATTTAAGCATGAAGATTAATTTCCGAATAGAAAGAATAATTTTCCAAGAAAAAATACAACGTTTCAACAAAATAGTCGAATTTCGAACCCAAAAATGGAATAGTAACATTTTTAGTTCAACAAACCAATTTCAAAGCGAGTATAAGAGTTTTATACTAAAACAAAGAATCTTCAACTTGAAGAGTCAAGTTTTCAAACAGATAAACTGACTTTTACTAAAAAAGATAAATTGTCAAAAAAAATTGGAATAATCAAATTTTAAATTGAAAAAAAGGGACGTTCAACTTAATAAATGAATTTTACACTAAGACTATGGAATCTTCAATCGGAATAAATTCAATTTCCAGTTTAAAAAAAATTACTTATAAAGAAAAACTAACTTTTAAACAAATTATTTTACTTTTACACAAAACGATGAAGAATCAAGTGAAATTGTAGATGCTACACTGAAGTAGTTGAATTTTAATCCAGAAACACGAATTTTTAACTGAAATGATGAACATTTAACTAGAATAATTCGATTCTTGACAAAATATTAATTTTCATGCAAAAAAAAATTCAACAAAATGGTTGAGATTCGAACCATAAAAATGAAATTTTTTCAAACAAAAAAGGAGAAGTGACATTCTTGTCGACTAACATGGAAGATGTTTGAATTTATAACTTGAATTGTTAACCGGAAAGAAGAACAAAATGTGTTGAGTTTCAACGAAATAATTGAATTTTCAATTCAAACCGACAGATACATTTTTGACCATGCAGATTAATTTTCTACGAAAAAGACAAATGTTCCTCGAAGTACATAATTTCTCAAAGAAAAAGTTTAATTTTCAAATTCAAAAATCAATGTTCAACCAAATACTGAAATTTTCACTAAAAAATCTGCCCGCTTCGCGGGCACATTCTCATCGCGCGCTTCGCTCGCAAGTTTCAGCGCGCCGAGGGCGCGTGTCCGGCGGATCTCGCGCTTCGAGCTTGATAATGTGTTTGACTCGCGCTTCGCGATCGTATGTTCCGCTTCGCGCTCGGGTATTTGTCTCTCGCAATCGGAATGCTTTTGCTAATGTTCATTTCAATAATAAGGCAGATGTTAAAGTGAATTGAACTAATCAATCTCGTTTAGATCCTAGTGAACCAATGCAACCTCATATTTTTATTTTATAACGTAATTAGGTATAGATGAAGATTACATT
>WSXT02030593.1:0-13741 GCA_011762715.2 Neuroterus valhalla | reverse complement strand
TAAAAATTGAAACAATTTATCCAGATGATTTTTTTTGATAAAAACAAAATTGTCAGAGTTGTGGCACTTTCAAAATTTAAAAATATAAAAGAAAATGAGAATTTTTAGCCAAATAACGCAAGATTGAAAAGAAAGTCAGACAGAAAAAATGTAGTCCTAATCCTTCCCTTCGATACAACTTAAGGAATCACTATTTACACAATTTTTCTTTTAAGTGATGAAGATCACACTATACCTAAATGCATAAATTTAATCTACCGGATGATCCAGAAATATTTAACATAATTTAGTTACTTTATATTGATGATTCATGCATAAATTTAATAGGTACTGCTGTAACTAAAATGATGCCTTCAGATTTACCATGATAGTTCCAGGACACTACCGAAAAGATAACGAGTTTAAAAAAAATCTTTCAACATTCTATCTTCTGTAAATTCTCTTTTACCGAATTATTTTGTTCCCCTTTCAGGTAAGGGTATCAAAGAAAAGAGATATTCGATAATAATGTAAAACATTTGGAATCATAACAAGGAACATTTTCCTTATTGTTTCATCATGAGTTATTCCAAAGTTCCTAAATATAAACTTTGCTTTGTCGGTGGCTTCAGAAAGGACTCCCTTCTTCCAAAGTAGCTGAATGCTCTTTGATATTAAGTTACTCTAGTCGAGATACTCATAACTCTCGTCTCAGAATTGTAGATTTCCCGTATTCTTTGGCCCTCAACTTCAAAGCCCCTCAACAATTGAAATTATAGTATACTAAACCCATTTTACAAACATGGTTACATGAGAAAATATAATTGAAAACTTTAACATTAGAATAAAAAGTGCTTTATATTATTAAATGCTTTTCAAGCAGCTGGAAGTTTTTAGATGGAAACTTTTGAAATTAGACACGGTAGATTTCACAAGATTTTCTCGTTTAAATTAACTAATTTTCTGTAAATTTCATCATTCTTCCAGTAGAATCTACTCAATTTGAACTTTTCCCTTATTTGTTGATTCCAATAATAAGGGTTGTCTGTAAGTTGATTCCAGACTGAACTTTTGGAAAGATCTAATAAAAAGTAATGTGGTATCTATTTTTGTATGGATTGCGTTGTAAATTTTACGATTCATTTTCTGCATAGGCAAAACAGTAAAAAAAGTTATACGTAAAGTAGAACATTCAAAATCAAACAATATGAAGGAAATGCTTTCGAATAGAATTTCAAAATCGGAATAATTCTAAAATAAATTCTGTGTAATAATTATTTGGAGTTTCAAATAATTGAAATTTAAATCTCTTCTATTAACTTGTGATTTCAATTCTCAACTAAAGTATAAGGGGAAATTCTGTACGAAGCAGTTAGATTTTTAACCATCGAAAAGATCAATTTTTAGTGACAATATGACGAAACACATGAGTTTTCAGACTAATCCAAGCTAAATTATTGAGTTTTCAACCAAGAGATATCAATTTTCAACAAAATAGTAGATTCCCTAACCAAAATGATAATTTTTCAAATAAGTTCATGCATGAATCATCCACCCAGAAGATTAATTTTCTGAGAGAGAAGCCAATTTTTCTAAGAAATATGATTTCTTTGAATGAAAAATTATTTTCTATTTGTCCTCCCTAACCACAAAACGTTTTTTTGACAAATTTCTGAAGAGGCAGTTACTATGTATCCAAAATTTTTAGAAAAATTGTGTATTCCGATGTTGAACAACTTCACACTTTGAGTAAATTCTGAGTTCAAACTGTTTTTTGACCCTATTTGTTTTTAATTTTATGGTGACAAGGAGGCGAAAGAAATCCACATCTACTATTTCAAAAACGGTCAAAGAAAAGAATCTTTAACTGGTTCTTCTTTGAAAAATTAATTAACATCAACATAGCATAGTTGAATTTTCGATCAGGGAATAAATTTCAAGTTAGAAATGAAAGTAATTGAATGATGGACCCAAAAATATGGGTTTTCAAAAATAACTATATTTTTCACAAATCCGTTACATTTTGTATAAAATAATTAAATTTTCAACATAACTTTCTACAAACGAACGAAATTCCAACGAAAAAGTGAATTCTAATTGAGCAATTTCATTTTCAATTCACATACGAATAAAAAAAAACAGCTAAATTTTTCAATAATATAGTAACGATGAAACAAATTCTTATCCGGAAATATGAGCTTTTAACAATTTCTGTTATTTATTTTATTTATGTTATTTTCCTATCGAATACTTGAACCTAAAACCTCAAAAGACGAATTTTCAACAAAACAGTCGAATTTCTTATCCAAAATAATGCAAATTTCCACAAATTGTAAATTCTAATCGAGCAGTTAGATTTTTCGATGACACAAATTTTCACAAACAAATATGGGTTTCCACCGCAAATATGAACTACCAGTAAAGTTAGTTCCCAATTTAACACTTCAACTTCCGGTCAAAATTAAAGAATTTTCAACGAAACACCTAAATTTGTTATCCAAAAGGACCAATTTTTAACAAAACAGTTGACCTAGAATAAAAAAGTTAAATTTTTATAAATATGAAAAAATTGTCAACAAAATAGTTTATTCCAATCAAGCAGTTCGATTTTTACTCGAAAAATACGAATCTTAAACCAAACAGTTCAATTATTGGATAATATAACAATGATAAGACAAATTTTACCCGTAAATATGAGATCTCAACAATAAAGTTAGTTTCGAATTAAATAGGTACTTAAACTTCCAAAATAATATGACGAATTTCGTACAAAGCAGTTAAATTTTTTAACCGAAAATAAGAAAGTTTCACAAAATCGTCCATTCTCAACAATATAGTTGTATTTTCCTTGAAGATAAATAAATTTTCAACGAAAAAGGTAATGCCCATCGAAAAGTTTACCGAATCCCTTACATGTTCCACAAAATAATGAAATTTTCAACATAACCAGATAAATCTCAAAGAAGAATTCTAGAAGTGGCCTTTTAACAACAACAGAAACTTTAGAGCAAAAATAGCAAGAAAAGGAGAAGTTCCTTGAAAATAGGTGGAAAAAGAAAATCTTGGAAAGAATTCTCAAAGATAGTTGAATAGGTTATTATTAAACAGAGCCATATTTATCGAAATTCGCGAATTTTTTTACAATTTATCTCTATAAAACATACTTCATGTTATTTGAGTTCGTCACGTTACATCCACAGACTTCAAGTATATAAAATTCTAGAATATTCTTGAAGTCAATTTACTAGACGAATTTTTTTTTTTTTTTTTTTTTTTTTTGTTGGTTGGAATTACATTTCTTTTTGCGATCACACTTGGAAGTCTTTCTTCCAAATTCAAATTTTTCTTTAATGAACCTAAATTATTTTGTACATAACTCGACTAGTTCTTATTTGGTCAATTATGTAGAAATTTCAAACAGAATCTGCGGGTGACTGGTGCCCTCCTCAGTGTGCAACTCAACCAATAATACAACCAATTCGTCTACAATAATAAAGTGTAAACGAGTTACGTTTACCCCGAAAGGGATTTGGCGTAATGGTATAATAAATAATAATGATACAAAATAATATTCTTTTATATCTATACCCAACTTATTGCAGTATTGTCAAATCTCCTTATTTCAATAATATAACGTAATAAAACAATAATTCAGCGAAATCACCGAAATCGGAGTGACAAATTCGCATGAAATCGTTAATAAAATGATGTTGACTTTTCCAAATCATTATTCACTCGATTTAATTTCACACCAAAGAGAACATATAGTTTAACTGAAAGAGGTTAGCACAAATCGCTGGTACCCCTCTGACAAACATGGGGTTGACTCTAGTTTCTATGGTGTGACTTGGCAAATAGTGGCAATATTGTTTGGGTCATCCGACACCCCATATTCAGTGGACCCTCGTTCATTTTGTGCTCTGATAATGCTCCTCGCCGCATACTTGAACGTGGCGGTTACGTTATGGATACAAAGTAGAACCTCGTATCGAATATTACTTCCTTTGCTCATAACACTTTCAGGTTATTATATTTGGTATCTGCGGTATTTATCAGATTCGGAATTTGTACGCCACTCCCAGGAAGATTAGGCTGGCTCCTCGTAAGCACTAAATTGACTAGCATTAATCCACGAGGGAAAATTTTCTCCCATTTATTAACAATTTCTCTCCAAGGATTTCGAATTCAGGAAAGATCATATGGTTTTGCTGATGATTAGCATGACTTAGTGCCTGGTAATTTTTCCATTTATAATTTTATGTAGATTAATAAATTATTATGGATGGAATAAAGTATTAATACTTATTTTTATTCATGTTATTTATTTAGGGTATTATTAATTTTAAGACAGGATGCAAAGTGTGGAAGGAACAAATTTGCTGTGGATTGTTTTTTGATTAGATGCTCTGCTTTTGTTCTAATTGTTCTAATTTTGTTCTTAATGTTTGTGGAAGGCAAAACGTCTTCATCGAACAGAGAAAATGTGCTGTTTCAACTACATTTCTAAATAAATTTTGAAAATTCGAATAATCGAAGTTATTGAAATATCAATGTTTTGGTGTGCTTAAAATGTTGAATGTGACAGATGTTTCATAAAAATGAATACCATTTCCTTTGCTTTTTTGGCGCCATTCATAATAAATACGAATTACAACTTTTTTTCTTTAGTGAAGTATCAAATACAATAATTTAATCGAAACATAGTTTAATAAATAACTCTAATAGTTTCAATAATTGTTTCAACAAATTGTAAATGTTTATAGCTATCTTCTTCTAGAATAATACTACATAGTTGCGGTCTTTCCCTGAAAATTTTAACTTTCTATCAATTTTCAATTTGATTAAAGTAATAATTCATTTAGTTTGAGAAAATGATTGTTTAACCAATTTATTATCATTGCTGATAATATTTTTCACTTTTCACTCACTGATGTGATAATTAATTAAACAATTTATTATTGTTTATAAATATTTTCTCTTAGATGAATACTTGAAAGTTGTGGGTTTTTCCGACATGTTTAACTTTGCACTGAATGGAATTTGAATGAAATTCAATTAGATTGGATTAAATTGGTTTAATTGTTGGTTGAATAAGATTGTTTTTTATTTAAAATAAACATTTTTTTCTTTTTGAAATATCAACAATTACCTATATATCTTTTTGAACATTGTGAAAATAATAAAAAAAGTTTACTTACAACAATACAATACTATTAAAAATATGATTCTCTCTAATGTTTATTTATTATTTGTTCATAACTAAAAACGTAAAGCAAAGTTAAACATTTCAGAAGAAACCGCAATTTTTTAGAACTAATCTAAGAGAAGATAGCCATAAACAATAATATTTTGTTACAATTAGTTTCGTTAGATTAGATTGAATATTAACTCACTTCAAGTGAAAATTAGGCAAAAAGTTAAAAATTTCAGAAAAAACCGCAAGTTTCTATCACGAAGCAAATAAAATATTATTACCAATGATAATAAATTGATTAAACAATAATTTTTTTAACATGAAATAATTATTACTTTAATCGAACTGAAAAAAGATAAAAAGTTAGAAATTTTAGGAAAAAACCGCAACTTCTTAGCGCTGATTTGAGAGAAGATAGTCATAAACAAAATCATTTGTTTGAACAATTATTTTTGTTGAATTGAATTTATTATCAACTCACTTTGAGTGAAAAGTGGGCATAAAGTTGACAATTTCAGAAAAAAAAACCGAAACTTTGTAGCATTATCCAAATAGAATATTGTAATAATTGATAACGAATTGTTTAAACAATTATTTTTATTAACTTTATTTGATTATTACCTTTGTTTAACTGGAAAGTTGAAAATAAGTTGAAAATTCATAAAAACCTTCACTTTCTAACCCTTTTCTAAGAGAAAATTGCTAAAAATAATAATAAATTGTTTGAACCATGTAAATAAACACGTATTTATCAGTATAAAGTAGTATTTTATGTATTTTAAACAATCTGCGTTTAAAAAACCGCACAGAAATCATAATTACGTCAAAAACTCGAAAACCCAATTTTTTCAGTTATGGGGGGTTTTTCCGTACCCTATAAAACAGACTTATGGAGGTGATATTTGAAAAGTAATATTTTATTCGCATTCTGTGACTAATTGTGGAGAGAAATGGTAAATTCCGAACTCGATTTACCTGATATTGAGAATTCTGAATAAGATTTACAAAAAGGTCTTATTTTCTTATGGGAAATACGTGTTAAACTTCATGGGTTTTGCGCCACCTCTAAATATTATTTTTTTCCAACAAAAAAATTGCATTTATTTTTTTGTGGATTCGAACGAATTTCCGGGCGTTTGGCATAAAAATAAAAAAAAAATTTCCTAATGCATTTTTGGACCGCCCTGATACAACAGATAACAGATATATAACAGATTCCTGTAGGAGACTGTAACCTCCTCAGTGTACAACTTAACCAATAATAATTTGTTTACAATGATAGAGCGTAAATGAGTTACGGTTATCCCGAAAGGGATTTGACCTAATGGTATAATAAAATGAATAATTAAATAACCTGTAAACGAGGTTTTGAAAAAAGTGGGTTGCAGGAGAAATTCGTAATGTTTCAATTTGAGAATACTTTTATTGGAAGACTCTATAAAATGAAAATAATATTAGTTAAACATAAGATTGAAGCGCATATATTGAATTGTTGAAATTGTATAGAAGATATGAGGATACTGGTGCTTCTGAGGAGGTATAGAAAAATAATAATTAATCTCGACCTGCTGTATAAACTGACCAGTACTTGCCGAAGAATTATTTATCGTCGACCGTTTTCGAAAGAGAAAGCAACTTTTTTGACGGATGCGAGGGTGCAGAACTGGTGATGGCGCCCGCTGGGCGACACGAACGACTCAACGGATGGACGGTGTTCATATAATTTCAGTTGAGATCTCATGTTCTTTGAGACAGCGTCACGGATGGACCTAAACTTATCTCGAATCTCGCTATCTTCCAGGCGTCCAGGCAGATCACTTCACTGATATTTCTAGCTCACTGTCTTGTATCCAAATCTCATGGCCCGGTCGGAAAGTGTCGAAACAAGACGAAACTATTTTTTCCTTCTCCGTTAGATCACATTCTTGATAGATTTTCATCATGTTAAAAGTTATGCTGTACAAGAAATTCTTATGTACGCAGATTTATCAAATCGAATTCAATTCATCAATTTTTGCAGATTAATGTATTTAGTGCAACTAACAGTTTTATACACTCCTTCAAATTCTATGTGGATTTCTTGATTTCATGATATACTCAATTCTCTAATTCTAGGTTTGATCACCAAAAAGTTAAGCAGCATTATGCTCGGTTATGGTGGGATGGGAGTTGTCGTACTAGATGGAGTGCATTTATTAACTACTCTTGAGCTATTTTACTGATTCAAATATACATCAGGTGTAGTATTGTCGTAGTTTAAATATCAGAACATTTTCTTCCCATATTTACATGGTAAAAGTGTTGTTTTCAATCTCTAAGGCTAAAAAAATACCTCTTCTAATTGACTTGTCTATACTATCGATGAGAAACTTCGAGTCATGTGGCTTTGGAAATTAAGAACTCAACCAAAAAAAACTTCTCAGCGTAATAAGTAGATAAACATTTCCAAACTTGAATTATTTTACGTGAATGAGCAATCTGAACCAGTTCAAAAAAATTTTGTGCTCAGCAGACTGGAAATTAAAAAAGAAAAGGAAGGATTGTTAGACACAATAGGGTGGTCCAGAAATTTTTTTTTTTTTTAATTTTTATGCAAAGCGTCTGGAAACTTGTTCGAATCTAGAAAAAAAAACGCATTTTTTTTCAAAAAAAAAAAATATTTAGAGGTGGCGCAAGCCCCATGCAGTTTAACACGTATATCCTATAAGAAAAATTACGTTTTTTTAAATTTTATTCGAAATTCTCAATATCAGGTGAATCGAGTTCAAAATTCAACATTCCTCTTCACAATCAGTCACAGAATGCGAATAAAATATTACTTTTCAAATATCACCCCCATAAACTTGTTCTATAGGGTCGCAAAAACCCCCCATAAGTGAAAAGATGGGTTTTTCGAGTTTTTGGCGATAATTATGATTTTTTTGCGGTTTTTTAAACGCAGATTGCTTCAAATATATGAAATACTACTTTATACTGGTAATTATACTGATAATTGTTTATACAATTTATCATTGTTTTTAGCAACTTTTTCTTATAAAAGGGTTAGGAGTCAAGGTTTTCTTCGGAATTTTTCAACTTATTTTCAACGTTCCAGTTAAAGCGAGGTAATAATCAATCAAAGTTATAAAAAATAATTGTTTAAACAATTTGTTATTATTATAACAATATTCTCTCAAAATATTGCTACAAAGTTCCGGTTTTTCCTGAAATTTTCAACTTTTTGTCCACTTTTCACTTGAAGTAAGTAATTATATAATTTATTTAGCAAAAATAATTGTTCAAACAAATTATAAATGTTTATAGCCATCTTCTTCTAGATTAATACTACATAGTTGCGGTTTTTTCCTGAAATTTTAAACTTTTCATCACATTTCAGTTACATTAAAGCAATAATTGTTTCATGTTAGAAAAATAATTGTTTAAACAATTTATTATTATTGCTTATAATATTTTCTTTGCCTAATGATAGAAACTCGAGGTGTCTTTCTGGAATTTCTAACTTTTTGTCCACTTTTCACTTGAAGTGAGTTAATATTTAATTTAATTTAACAAAAATGATTGTTTAAACAAATTATAAATATAGTTGTGGAAAAATAATGAATAAACATTAGAGAGAATCACATTCCAAAAAGTATTGTATTGTTTTAATTAAATTATTTTTGTTCTTTTCCCGAAGTTAAAAAAAATCAAATTAAAACAAAACAGCTGAACTCATTAAGTGAAATTTGAAATTCAAATTTCCTACTAAAATTATGGATCTTCAAAGGAAAAATTGAATTTTTAAGAAAGCAGTTTAATTTTCAAACGAAGAGTTGAATTTTCGACCTAAAAATATGAATTTTTAATCAAAAATATAATGGTTTCTATTAGAAAAAAATTTTATTATAAATAAAAAATAATCTAATTTAACCAACAATTGAATCAATTCAGTCTAATTGAATTTCATTCAAATTCCATTCAATGCAAAGTTAAACATTTCAGACAAAACCACAACGTTCTGGTACTTATCTAAGAGATAATGTTTATAAACAATAATAAATTGTTCCAATAAGCATGCTTGTTAACTCGCATTAATTATCAACCTCACTAAGTAAAAAGTGGATAAAAAGCTTAAGAGTTTAGAAAAAACCGCAACTTTTTAGCATTAATCTAAGAGAAGGGAGCCATAAACAATAATGATTTGTTTAAACAATAATTTTCTTTGAATTAAATTATATATTGCCTGATTCCAAATGAAAAGTGAAAAAAAGTTGAAAATTAAGGGACAACCCGCAATTTTCTATCATTAGGCAAAGAAAATATTATAAGCAATGATAAGAAATTGTTTAAACAATTATTTTTGCTAAATTAAAATAAATAATTACTTGCTTCAAGTGGAAAGTGAACAGAAAGTTGAAAAATTCAGAAAAAACAGCAACTTTGTAGCATTATTCTTGTTATAAATAATAACAAATCGTTTGAAGAATTATTTTTGTTAACTTTAATTGATTATTACCTCGTTCCCATGTATTCGAAAAATCTGTATTCAGAAAACCAAAACCAAAAAATCATGATTAGCGCCAAAAACTCGAAAACCCCATTTTTTCACTTATGAGGTTTTTTTGAGACCCTATAAAACAGACTTAGGGGGTGATATTTGAAAAGTAATTTTTTATTCGCCTTCTGCGATTAATTGTAGAAAGAAATGGTTAATTTCGAACTCGATTCACCTAATATTGAGAATTCTGAATAAAATTTACAAAAAGGTTTTTTTTTTCCTTTTGGGAAATACGTGTTAAACTTCATGGGGCTTGCGCCACTTCTAAATTCTTTTTTTCAAAACGGAAAAAAATACGTTAATTTCTTTGTGGATTCGAATAAATTTCGAACAATTTGCCATTTTAAAATCAGCTGAAAACTGTTTCAAATTTGAAGATAGCCAATACTGTGACTTGCATTTCAAATCATCCAATTACGGAAACAATCATTTATTTGAGTACCAGAAATACAAATACAGTTGTTGAATAACTTTGTTTAGTATACTTCGAAATAACCCCTTCGTATTTTTCTTATGTTCAGAAAAAACTATTTTAAATACAACATTTTTTGTCCAAATACAGAAATTAATTTTACATTAAGGGATAATAACAAGCCTTGAAATCGCAAGTGTGCATCTTCTGCTACCTAGGTTGCATTTATTGAATCCTGATCTTTTAAAGCACGTGGCGACACGTGCCGATGAATACAAGCACTTTGTGTAAAAAAACATCAATACAAGCACTCGAAAGATGTTAAAGCGAAGTGATATCAAGTGTAAGGGTTCAGAGTGTTATTCGATGAGAGTCCGACCATCCGGAAAATTATCGGAAATGTCCTGAGAGGGACGATAAAAAAAAGGTGGAGAAAAAGAGGGGCTGAATCTTTCTTGTCTGACAAACTTCTGATCAAACGTTTCTCCCCTCTCATGAAAAAAGGGTCGATCTACATCTAGATTTCCTCAAATTTTTTTCACAAATTTCCTTTAAAAAAATCGTTTTGTTTCAAATTTATCAAATTTTTGCTCACCTGCAAGTATATTTCATTTCAAAACATTATTATGAGTGTCGCAGGAAATTTATTTGACATATTTTTACAAAACACAAAGAAACTCTTACTCCACACTTGACCGAAATGCTCTTGCTCTTGAAAATAGGGACGAAAGTAAAATTGCCATTTTTGAATATTGAAAATCTGAGTTGATTCCAAAAGGTGTCCACGGTCGAGAGTGGAATAAAATACTATAAGCAACACGTGACAAAACTAGATTTTTCCCTCAGGCTATAACTGCTCGGGGTGAAAATCTGATCCTTTCGCCCCTTACTACCTTATTTACTATCTATTCTTTAATTATTAAATGATTTCCGTTTTTTGTTTCAGGTCTCGAGTCCCAAGTTCAAGATTCCAAAGATATGTATTGGTTCTAGAACTAAGTGCCAGACATTTTGATTTGTCCTTGATTGATAGAGGACCAATGAAGTCAAAAATAATTAGGCAAAATTAGATAAAAAGAAATGCGAGGAGCAATATGATTGGTCTAAACGCCGTCCTTGAACCAGTTTCCCCCCAATTTCCTCTTTTGATACAAATCGAATTATTTAATCAATTTTCTGGACACTTTGATTCCATTATAACCAGATGGCAGCACTCTGTACGTTTGTTTCTAAAGTGAGGATAAGTTGGTTAGGATCTATGATTAATTCAAAATTTATATAATTTATTTTGGACTTGAAATTCAAAATGGAAAATGGAATTCTTTAAAGTAAAAAGGGAAAATTTGTATCGAAAGAAATAAAATAGGGGTCGAAATAGACAAAAGACTTTGTTATACTTTTAAATGGAAGCGTTGAAGTTGTACATAGTGTTATCTAAATCTTTAAAGGCTCTACTATTATAGCGTGAAATTCAACTATTGTTAATAGTAACTGCGCATACTATAAAATACCTTAGTGACTACTGCTAGCCGACGCCGAATGGAATTTGTAACTCTTAGGTGCTAGAAAACTAGCTTTGAAAATATGTTTACAGTTTTCTAACAACTACAGTGAATGTACTTCCAGACTAGGATTTCACCAAATACTCCACCTTCTTCTCATTAATTACAAATTAATTTTCATACAATATTTCGAAAATATCTTACCAAAAAAAAAAAAAAAAATGCCAGAGATTGAAATTCGAACCCAAGAATGGTCATTATTTCTGAATTGTAAATTCTGAATACAATTTGATTTTAAAATCAACTGATATTGTATTTAACAGTAAGTTAACCCTATTTTCCTGAGGTGATGTGGTCCTTTGTAGAAATCCCACCTAGGTTAATTTTGGGTTTTTTTTCTTCAAAAGCAAATCCAACAAAAAGTGATGATTATAGGTACATAATTAGTTTAGAAAAACTTTTTTGAGATTTGGAGTCTGAAAGACTCCACCTTATGTAAATAGGGTTAAGTGCTTGATTGTTCGGCGAGTTTAGTATTTAAAAGACGAGAGAAGTATTTATTGACTAATGAACTTGCCATACATTGCTATGCATATTGCTGTATTATTATTATTGTAATTTATAATCCACCACTGGTCGCTGCAAAGTTCTGAATATTCTTCTTGAAAAGCAATTAAAGTAATATAAACTAACCACTAGTTTTTTTTTCTCTCTCTCTTCTTCTGCGTATCACGAATCCCTCGAGTTTGTACAAAGGTAAACAAAATCATACAAGCTACAAACGCTTATCCAGTTACGATTATATAGATGTTGAATAAACGATTAAATATCTAGAAACTAATTTTGTCCTCACCTATACTGCTATACTTCATGTTCTCAATTGTTTCATTTCTTATTTATGAAATATTTCAAATAATTTTTCTTTTCATAAATTTCTAATTTCGTTTGTATTTTCAAATTTTGAAAATGCTACAACTCTGACTATTTATTTTTATTGAAAATAGTAGTAGGAATAAATTGTTCGACTTTCCAAGTATACTATCGATTCCATGAAAGAGGAGGGTGTTTCATTTGTTAATTTTCATAATTTTATATGAAATGGTGAAAATCTGTTCAAACAATTTTGTTTGCAATAAAATTGTTTACTTACATTTGAATGTTCTTATGAATGAAGGAGTAAGTTATTTACATAAAATTGGATCGAAAAAAATCAAGTTTGTTCCTCCAAAAATAGCCAAACAGTGCATTTGTTAATTAGGAAAGTTTAAAAAATTATGAATTTTGATTTGTTGACCAAGTATGATATTAAGGTTTAACTTCAAAGTAATATATGATCATTTCATAGAAAAAACTGGAGTTATTGAATAAACAATATCCGAAATGGATATTTGTTCATAAAAATTACTTCTAAAACAAGAAATTATTTATCAAATGTCAATTCGGGATAGAAACTGCCTGTTCGGAAGCAAAATTGTTTAGCCTAGAAAGATCCACAAATTTGTTATCTCCTGTTTTTTTATGCTTAGTTTTTGTGTGATTCACAAAATTAGTATTGAAATTTGAAAAATCCATTTTCTGGCTAAACTATATGAGATAGGAAGAAATGTTCAGAAAGAAATCTGTTCACCTCAAAAATTCTACAAATTTCCTCTTATTTATGTTTTTATGAGACACATAGTTTTTGTTCTTATCGCAAAAAGAAAACATCAAAAATAAAGAAGTCCAGTTTCAAGCAAAACTGTACGAGATATAAAAAAATGTTTGAGAAAAAAATTCTCTATTTTGGAAAGATATTTAATTTCTAGATATTTTTTTGTTAAAAAGTTTTTTAAATTCTCATTCTAAATCAGAACGTATTGGTTTTATGTGAAAATTCACTTTCGCGGATTTGATGAAATCTCCACGTTTTGAAACCCTCTAAGTCCGAAAAAATGGTTTTTACGAAGGTGACTGACTTTCTGTCTGTCTGTCTGTCAGTCTGTAGTCTGTAATCTGTATACTCGATAGCTTTGGAAAGAATGATCGGATTGGATTGCCTTCTGGCACACATTTTGAGGGACCGAAAAGACAGGATGAGTTCGTTAACCAGCTATTTTGGATGAAAAATCAAAGGGGGG
>WSXT02030582.1:0-13742 GCA_011762715.2 Neuroterus valhalla | reverse complement strand
GAATGTAAAAATCAAGTCATTCTTCTAGTGTGAGATAACTCATATAATCAGATGTATGATCTCATCCAAATGATTCAGAAAAAGGAACAGAACTGCTTCTAGTATATATACACGCAAATTTTCGGAAAGTTTCCATCAAATACACCCTCATAGATTTCCTCGGAGGAATTTCTGCTTCACTTCAAGAAAATGAAGGCCATAATCGGCGTGATGTCTTTGATTCTACTGGTTTTCACAAAACCCATTGGTAAATATAATGTGTATTTCTTCCAACTACTGTCCATTAACCACGATAACAAATTTTAGAAAATTTCACGTACACCACCCTCTCCCTCACCACAACCTTCCAATGTGACCAACACGTTAGCCCAACCTGAGGTTCATGTTTCTTTGGTTTTTCTTCTGATTCTCAATACGAAGGCACGAAATCCCAAAAACCCACATCATGCACAAGATTTTCAACAAAATAGATAAAATCTTAACTGAATAGTTGATTTTCAGGAACAAAGGTCCAATTTGCAACGAAAGCCATGGTTCCTTAATGAAAGGAATGCTTCCTTCCATGCAAGTTCAACTTCCCACAAATTTGATTCCTACGAAGCTGCGAAACAGGTTGCTGATCAATATCTCTAGCAATGACTTGAGATGTAGAGTTCTGTGAATCTATTAAAATATTCCACCAACAGAACGTCTAAACGCGGGTACATCTTCTCATGCAATCTCTGGCGTACTAAAGCTCCACGTCATTTTTTCCCCTGGAATCTTGTTCACACATTCCAACTATTACCTTCGTGGTGAACGATATGATCGAACGAACTTAGCGGATTTCTTCAACTCTTATCGAACAATCTATTTTTCATGGCATGTCTGGTCCAGACGTGCCGTTAAGAGTTGTATGTTTGTCGAGGCGTGAAACAGGAAAATCCCGACCGTTTGTAGCGACGATCGCCTACGGCTCGTGCCGCCATCCTCACACTGCTCGGAAATCGCCTACTTTCACGCCTAGAAAAACAAACAGCTATTTCACCCCATATCATCTGAGGAGCCACTTATTACCTACTTTGATTATAATCTTCGTGAGCAAACTTCCCGACTCTTCTGTGTAAGGGCCATGACAATCTTGAAAATTATATCATAGCCCCTCTTATGAACTACACAGTTCCTGTCAAAAACCTTGAAATGAATAGGGGATTGAAGAAAAGTTTCGCATTTTGTTACTGGTACTGAACCTTTTTACAATCATACATATACTCAAATAGCATGGAGGAGTATACAGACGAAGACGACGACGACACCAACGATGACAACGACAACAGACAGACAGACACCAACGTTAAAACGACTTTTTTGAAATCAGGAGGTTCCAAAACGTGCAGATTTCATAAATTCCGAGAAAGTCGACTTTCCCATGAAACAAATACCTTTTTGTTATGATGAGAATGTGAAAAGATTCAGAAGGGGATCAAGAACTTTTTCACAGTTTTAGACTGAGCTTCTACTAGAAATACCAATATTGATAGAACGAAAGAGGAGACAGTATCCTTTCGACTATAATTCAGTGAGAATAAAAGCAATTTGTCCCATTTAGGTATTCTATACCATTTAATTTTAAAACCGAACTTAAGATTGGAAACTCTGCCTGCTTCGCGGGCACATTCTCATGGCCTGCAAACAAAGGATTGCAATTATTGCGAAACTTCTCAAAACCTCCACTTCTTTCGGAAGTATTCAATTTTTTTTAATTCTTGATAAAATATTTTTTATATCAAGTTTACTTAAGGCTCTACTGGCCTTAAGGAACACATTTTCATTACAATACTCGCCACTGATATTCACATCTTCCATAGTTTGGCTAGCAAATTGAATTTTCCATTGTTTAAAAAGCGTTGTCACGATAAAAAAAATGTATGCATACGCCGTATTGGGAAAAATTTCATGTTAAACTTGTAGAACTTTCTAAGATGAACTTTTGAGGGTGAACAATTTTTGTTTCTTTCATTTTTTTCATATCTCGCATAGTTTTGCTCAAAATGGGAACTTTTCATTTTTGGTTACATTTTTCTCGATTTTAACAAAAACTATGCATCTTATGAGAAAAAAAGTATGTATAAAATTTAAAGGTCGTTTTGAAATAAATAATTCTGATTTCAACATTTTTTCGCACCTTGCATAGTTCAAACCGAAACATGCATTCTTGATTTTCCAAAAAGCGATTTTGATGGATAAAACCGGAACCATCGGTCAAAAATGGCTGGTTAACGAACTCGTCCTTTCTTTCGCGGCCTTAAAAAATTGTGCCATAGCAAAATCCAATATGATCATCTCTTCGAAAGCTATCGAGTGTACAGTTCATTTTTTATTATTTTTTGTGCGATCAAAATTGAAATTTTCAGTTTTTCTAGAAAATTTGAAAAGTTGTATAAACGAACTTGTACGGCTCCCAAGAAGAAACCTCTTTTTCCTTTCAACTTTTTTTTCAATCTTGCTTTATTTGGCTAAAACTTCTCATTTTCGTTTCTATTTTTGAATTTTGAAAATGCTACAACTCTGACCATTTCGATTTTGAAAAAAAAAATCAGTGGTATAAATCGTTTCACTTTTTACCTACTACAAGGAACCATACTTACGATTTTTGATTCTTGGAAAAAAAAATCCAAAAAAATTTTTTAAATTTTCTCCCTCTTTGATTTTTCATTCAAAGTGGCTGGCAAACATACTCGTCCTTTCTTCTCCGGTTTTGAAATAATGTGCCAAAGCACGATCGAATATGATCATTCTTTCGAAAGTTATCGATTTCACAGATTATTTTTTATTATTTTTTGTGCGATCAAAATGGGAATTCTCGATTCCTTGAGAAAATCCAAAAAATTGTATTCGCGATCTTGTAGGGCTCCCGAAAAGGAACATTTTTTGTCTTTCACTTTCTCTTCAATCTTTCGTTATTTGGCTGCAAATTATCATTGTCTTTTAAAATTTTTATTTTGAAAATGCCACAGCTCTGACAATTTTGTTCTCATTGAAAAAAATCATGAAAATAAATTGTTACACTTTTTACCTTCTATATGAAACCGTACATAAAATTTTTGGGTCTTAGAAAGAAAAGTTTTAAAAAATTCTCAAAATGTTCCTTCTCTTTCATTTTTCATCTAGAATAGCTGGTTAACGAAATAGACCTGTCTTTTTGGTCCCCCGAAATGTGCCCCGAAGGGCAATCCAATCCGAGCATTCTTTTGAAAGTTATCGAGTACACAGATTACAGACTACAGACTACAGACTACAGACAGACAGCAGACACCTTCGTAAGAACCATTTTTCCTTCTCATTCAGAATGAGGATGTAAAAAAGAAATGTGCAACAAGGAGGTCAATTTGTAACCAAATGGTTCGATATTCAATAAATAAATAGTTAAATTTCTTTAACTGTTCCATTTTCTGTCGCATTCATGATTTTTTGAGCTTCTGGAATAACTCTTCAAGAGGGAAGTTTCATTTACATCCTGAAAATTTTATTTAATGATGAGGAAGTTGATTCTCTATAAATTAATTCAATAAAAGAATAAATTACTCACTGATTTGTATACCAGAAAAGTTCCATTTTCTACAGAATTGCGAAACTTTCAGGCTCAGGAGACGTGTTTTTCACAAATATATTTTTGCGTGAGAACTTGTTTTCCATAAAACAGTTCACTTTCATACAAATAGTTTTATTTTCAATCAACAATTAATTAATTTTTGCAGAATTATCTGGTAAATCATCAAGAGATCTGGACAATCCAAGAATACTGGACCCACACATCCCTGTCACCGCACATTTCTACGAAGACCCTGAAAAGGGGGTCATGAAAATACCAGAACATAAAATTTATGTAGCGATCGAGGATCAATTCGTCATAGGAAAAGTCTCAGAAGACAACGGCTATTTGTATCCAATGGGGTGGTCTAAGAACGGTAGACTTATAAGACTAAAAGTACGCGCAAATAACCGTGAACTATCGTACAGGAATGAACCTCCTTTGAGAAGTTCCTTTGTGCGAATAGAAGAGAGTGATCCTTGTAATAATAAGTTCTTCAAACGTTATGAAATGAAGGAAAATATTTATCCTGCTACACCCATGCATTACGGGGTCGGAAATCTTGGCTTTCTTGTACATACTGTCCGTGACTCAGTTACGGAACGCAGATCTTCATACGAAGGAAAGCATGTGAAGACACAAAGCAAATTTTGATTCCCTAAATATATATATTAATGCTGATAAGATTCTGAAAATTAAATGATTGCGTATTGAATTCGTGGATATTATTTTCCATTCCTTTTTCCAATCGTTCATCCTTTCTTTTGTGCAATCATCCAAATCTTAATATAATTCTGAGCAAATGATACGCAGAATGAGGCGGCGAAACTACTATGGACAATTTTTTTGTGAGTTGTGTATGCGTAATGTTTGATCAGTGGTTTTTCGGTATCGGAAAAACATATTTAGTAATATTGGTTAAAGAGTTTGTTTTTGCGTTTTAGCAATAGTAAGACCGAGTCTACGGCATCACACTGGTTTGATTGAAGCAGCACAACCAGCACAACAGTCGTGTTGAACAAGCTTCTAATACCCCTACTCCTTATCGTTTTCTTTATACCTCTCCAGCTAAAGGCTTGTAGACAATCTCACGACGGTTATCGATCGCCTATTGACCGTAATTAAAGGGTCGCAAGGTGGCGTAACATCCCTTTCGATTCGACTTACTTACGAAGCGCTCATCAACGATTTCATTTCGCGTGATTTACACCCAGCTTCAGTCTTTGCGAAAGTGCATATGTTGCAATTGTATTTATTAGGGAAAATATGGTAATTGATTATTAAAACGAAAGGATGATAATATAACGTAATAGAATCATCAGATAGATCAATCAGAAGGAGTTAGCAATGACGTTCTATCATTTTGAGTTTCTTCAAACAAGATTTGAATAATGGTTCAATTAAATCTTTAGTGAAGACATCTGCGGCTTGGTCCATTGTGGGTACAAAGTTACCATCAATAACTTGTTCATTATTGAGGTTCCTAATATAGTGAAATCGAACATCGATGTGTTTGGTTCGACGATGAAATTCAGGATTCCGCACTAATTTCATCGTGGATTGATAGTCGCAATAATAACGGTGGATTGTTCTTGATTACACTTGACGTCCGAAAGTAGTTGCCTCTAACATTCTGCTTCCTTTTCAGCCTCAGCTAGTGCAATATATTCGGCTGCAGTTGTGCTCTGCGCAACTGAAGATTACTTTCTTGACATCTAAGTGATTAGAGACCCCCCTCTCCCAATAGGAAAATATATCCAGAAGTATATTTTCTAGAATCAATGTTTCCTGCGGAATCAGCATCACATCATCCTCCTAGTTTTCGTACATCTTCGTTCTTTCCAGCATAAGTAATTTTTATGTCGATCGTTCCTTTCAAGTAGCGGAGAACCCGTTTTGCTGCTTTCCAGTGACCAAAGCCAGGATTTCCCACAAATTAAGAAGCTCTTGAAATAGCAGATGCTATGTCAGGACGACTCACCATAGCAGCGTACATCAAACTAACTATTGCTTCTCGAAACGGAATTTCAGACATTTCGTTGATCTCTTCGTTTATAATTAGACAAATGGAGTTAGTTAATTTCAAGTGTGGATCTCCATGTGTTGAAACAGGCTTACAATCAGACCTTTCGAATCGATCAATAATATTCTCGATACAACCTTTCTGATTAATACTTATAATTTTATCTGCTCGATTGCTTTCAATTTGAAAACCTATATAAAACTTTGCTTCTTTCTCAGTAGTAGAAACTTTAGTTTTCAAATCGTGAAGTATTGAAAACAGTTTCAATTTCGAAGTGCAGCAAAGCAAACCATCATCTGCGTACAAGGAAAGAATCAAAAGTGACGTTGAACTTTCCGATACATATATATTTGATCGATTAAACTCTGACCAAAACTATGGAGCTTGAGAAAATGATCCAATTTCATGTTCCACTGATGAGGACTTTGTTTGAGTCTGTACAAACCCTTTTTTAACAGACAAACACGATCTGAACCGTCACTAAATCCTTCAGGTTGTTCCATGTAAATTTCGAAATTGATGTCTTCATATAAAAATGCTGTTGTCACATCAAACTGAATGATTTCCATATCCTCACAAGCTGCTACGGCTAGAATAGTCCTTATTGAATCATGTGAAGATTCTTCACATGAGCAATCTTGTTTTGCTTTGAGTTTTCATCTGAGCTTCTTGCTTGAGACGTCTCCCAGAGACGGAAGATATTATTGGAATCCTTGAAACCAACAAATTCTCATTCATTTTGTTTGAACCTCCCACTTAGAACGAGCTTCTTTAGGGACATGACTATATGCTTCTGTACGGAAAACTCTTGATTGAGATACACCTGGTTTTCGGCCAAACCATAATTCATACGTTTATACGTAGTTATCCTCGTTTCTGGTCTATTGAGGACTGGATTCATCAAGTACGCTGCGGTTAAAACTGCTTCATCCCACAGTTTTGTTGGAAGATCATTAGCCAATAACATCAACCTAGCAAATTCCACCAAAGTTTCTTTGTTAATCGTCCGAAAGTGCATCCTCGACAGAAGAAATTATCCTCTCGTGTAATTTTTAACCTATAGCTGCATCTTTCGAAGCCATAGTTTTGATTTTACTCACACTTACATGGCCCTTTATCTCGTGCCAAATTCATATTCTTGTATCCAAGGCTACAGGTGCTTCATCCTAATGTTTCGATTGGATATTCTGCTAAGTCATCCTTATAGGCGAGTGTCCCCTTTGAAGGCGAATTACTTTTGGATCTCCGAATATTTCCAATTTTGGTCACATGATGAAAAGCATCCACATTGATTTTTCCTTTCCCAACACCAATTAAAATCTTCTCATCAGCGATACAGATTTTTGTTGGTGGATTTAAGGGTTCATACGTGTCAAACCATTCACGATACCTTATCATGTGATAAGAAGCCCTACTATCTGCATACCAACGGAGTCAACGAGGAAGGAAGTATAGGTAAGTCAAAAAGCAGGTCGTTTGAAATTCTTTATAGAGTCGTGGAAAGTGCTGAAATCTGACACCTACATATTGAAATGTGTCAGTGGATATTTGCTGCCCGTTGCAAATGAGCCTTTTTAGTCCAAAAAGCCACGTGGGTATTCGGCCACCTTGCGAAGATCAATTTTTA
Source organism: Neuroterus valhalla (assembly GCA_011762715.2). NCBI lineage: Eukaryota > Metazoa > Arthropoda > Insecta > Hymenoptera > Cynipidae > Neuroterus > Neuroterus valhalla. Next base: position 6,521 of record WSXT02030582.1, on the reverse strand, counting down.
TCGACCTACTTTCTCCGAGAGAAGGAAAATGGGGGACATAGGTTTATTCTTAACCTCAAAGATTCAAATAAATTTATCACTCTCCCTCACTCTAAACTAGAAGATTGGAAGAAGGCTGTGGGACTTGTAACTAAACAGTGTGACAAGACTTTGATAGACCTATAAGATGGCTATTTTCACGTCCTAATCGCAAATGAACATAAAAATTTTTTCAGGTTTGAATTTAAGGGGAAAATTTTTGGATTCCAATACTTACCGTCGGGGCTAAGCACTGCGCCGTATACGATCACAAAATTACTAGAACCTGTTGTGCATAAGTTACGTGAACAAAGTATCGTCCGTGTCATCTCTCTAGACGACATTTTATTAATTGCCGAGCCAGAGCACGAATGCGCTGTCAACACACAGAAAACAATAGAGACCTTAGAATCCATAGCACTTGTTATCAATTGGAAGAAAAGCAAACTACTACCCTTCAATGAACGCCAATTCCTAGGGCTTTTGATAGATAAGATAGCGCGCTCCGTGTGCTGTTCGCTTTGATAGCAAGTTTGAGCGCGCCTAAGGCGCGCGTTTTTCGAATCTCGCGCTTCGCGCTCGATGATAATCTCACCTCGCGCTCCGCGCTCAGTTTTGAATTTAACTCACGCTACGCGCTCAGTCTTTGTACTTCCCTACATTTGTGCATAGAGATTTCGAAACTAAAAATCAAAATGAAGGCTGCTGCATTTGATGATTGTGAATTATCGTTTTTTAAAGCTGCTCCGGCTTCAGCGAATACATCCTCATCGTGTGTCTCGTGCTGCGCACTCGATCACAATCGGTCCGGAACCTGTACTTTTGTTTATAACCTTTACCTATAATGCATCAAATGTATATAATGTTAATTAATATACCTCCTACTTTGTTTTTTACATTCTCATCATAATGAGAAGGTATTGGTTTTATGTGAAAATTGACTTTCGCGGAAAAACTTTGATCATGTGCGCAACACGAGACACGCGATGAGAATGTATTCGTTAAAGCCGGAGAAGCTTTAACAAAAGAGGATTTATGCTCATCGAATTGAAGTAATCGACACTCCACTTTTGGGTTCCACAAGCTCTGTATACAAATGTAGTAAGGTACAAAGGCCGAGCGTGTAGCGCGAGGTTAATCCATAACCGAGCGAGGAGCGCGAGGAAAGATTACCATCGAGCACGGAGCGCGAGATCCAAAAGACGCGCGCCTCAGGCGCCCAAACTTGCGAACGGAGCGAGCCGCACGCGCAGCGCTCGATGAGAATGTACCCGCGCGACGGGCACATTTTTCAGTCTTGGGAAAAAAAGTCAAAAAAACTTTTCAAAATGCTTCTCCACTCTGATTTTTCATCCAAAATAGCTGGTTAACGAACTTGACCTTTCTTTTGGCCCCTAAAAATGTGTGCCAAAGGGCAATCTCATCCGATTTGTCTTTCAAAAGTTTTGGAGTATACAGACGACAACGACGATAACGACGACCACGACAACAGACAGACAGACACCAACGTAAAAACTACTCTTTCGGAATCAGGAGGTCTCAAAACTTGGAGATTTTTTAAATTCCGCGAAATTATGCTGAAAATGTAAAAACAACTGGATGCTCAATATTCCATTATACAGATGTCTGCTATGTATAGTAAATGATTGATGATCAGCTACTGGTTCCTTCACCCTACGTAAATTGATTTTCTGATAACACCTAATTTTTGCTGAGTTAGCTGATGAATCATCAGGAGGTCCGGACAATCCAGAGATAATGGACCCATGGTTCTCTGTCCCCATAAATCATTACGAAAATCTTAAACACAAAGTGGAGAGAATACCGGATCAGCAAGTGCGTGTAGCGATTGAGGATCAATGCGTCATACACGGAGAAAAATGGAGTGTTAAACTTTGAGTGTCAAAATATTAATGGTCAGTTTTATCTTCCAGAGTGTATCATGTACGATCCGTAATTTTTCTCTTCAGTCAGAGAGACTCTTCTTTTATGTTCAGCTGAAACATCTGCGGAAAATCAGACTCACTTTCAGGGATGATTGGATCCACACTCCAGGTTTTTGAAGTTGAATATATGGATTTTAATCATTTTGACCATTCCAGAGGGTAAACCCCACTATCTAGGATACGGAATTTACACTCTGGGATAGTCAAGTAAACCATCTTCAATTTGTGTGTTGCGCGCGCATGTTGAAGGAGGCGCCATTTTTCACAAAGGACTCCAGGATCGTCAACTCTACACTCTAGATAGTGAAGCTAATCTTCAAATTTTGACACTCCACGGATTGTACGCTACACCATCTAGCGTGCTATCCCATAGTTGAACCTGAAACTTGTCAATCTTACACTCTAGATGGTCAGGTTGACTATCCATTTTTCTCCGTGTAGGAGTGGTGCTAGACGACTCCATATTGTATCCACTAATGTCGCCTAGGAAAGCTAAATATGTAAGATTAAGATACGCGCAAATAACCGTCAACTTGTATTCAGGAATCAACCTCGTCTATTAAGAAGTTCTTTTGTACCAATAGTAGAAAGCGATCCTTGTTATCATAAGCTCTTCAAACCTTATGAAAATAAGAAAAACATTTATCCTGGTACACCCGTGCGTTACGGGCTCGGAAATCTCGGCTTTCTTGTACATACTGTCAAAAACTGAGTTCTGGAACACAGTATTTCGGATGCAATCGTTTCTACAATCGGAACAAATATTGTTCAATCCTCGCTATCTGTATGCATTTGAACACCAAAAAGCTCGTTCCTTATGAATTTCCGAAATCTGATGTAGAGTAAACTCAGGAAAATTCGAGAAAATTCAAAAACGTTTTATTAAATAGACAAGATTTCAAAGTGAGTTTGAATTACTTCTGTTAGGATTCTCTCCAAAAAAATACTGGAAATGAGAATTTAGCCAATAATTTTATTTTCCCATAAAAAACATTATTTTCCACTAGATTGTTCCACTTCTTGTCTGAGAGACGGGTTTTGTATGAGAATGTAGAGTAGGGTGGTCCAAAAATGCATTAGGTACAAAATTTTTTTTTCGAATTTCTGTGCAAAACGCCCGAAAATTTGTTCGAATCCACGAAGAAATAAATGCGTTTTTTTTGTTTTGAAAAAAATATGTATTGAGAGGTGCCACAAGCCCCGTGAAGTTTAACGCGTATGTCCCATAAGAGAATAAGACGTTTTTGTGAATTTTATTCAGAAATCTCAGTATTAGATGAATCAAGTTCGAAATTCACCATTTCTCTTCACAATTATTCACAGAATGCAAATAAAATATTACTTTTCAAATATTACCCCCAAAAGTCTTTTTTATAGGGTCCCAAAAAACCCCTATAAGTGAAAGAATGGGTTTTTCAAGTTTTTGGCGCTAATCATGATTTTTTTGCCGTTTTTTTAACGCACAATATTTTAACTACATGGAATTTTACTTTATACTGATGATTGGATGTTTATTCAAATTGTTTAAACAATTTATTATTGTTTTTAGCAACTTTATCTTGGAAAAGGGTTAGAAAGACAAGGTTTTTTCTGAATTTTCCACTTGTTTTCAAAGTTTCAGTTATAGAGAGGTGAAAATCAATTGAAAGTTACCAAAAAAAATTGTTTAAACAAATTATTATTTTTGATACTTATCTTCTCTTAGACTATTGCCAAAAAGTTGCGGTTTGTTTCTAAACTATTAAGCTTTTTATCAACTTTTCACTTAGTGTGGTAATAATTGATACGAGTTAACAAACATGCTTGTTTAAACAATTTATTATTGTTCAAGACCATTTGCTCTTAGATAAGTGCTAGACACAAACTTCAAGAAAATCGATTCAAACAAAAAAGCTGAATTCAAAAAAAAAAAAAAATTTTTTTAATGATAAAAGAGAATCCAATATACCCAACAATTAAATAAATTCAATCTAATTCAATCTAATGGGATTTCATTCAAATTCCATTCAGTGCAAAGTTTAACATTTCAGGAAAAACCACAACTTTTTAGCACTCATCTAAGAGAAAATAGTTATAAACAATAAAAAATTTTTTAAACAAGCATGTTTGTCCACTTGCAATAATTATTACCTCGTTGAGTAAAAAGTCGACAAAAAGCTTGAGAGTTTAGAAAAAACCGCAACTTTTTAGCACTAATCTAAGAGAAAAAAGGCACAAACATTTACAATTTATTCAAACGATTATTATTGTTAAATTAAATGATATATTACTGACTCCCACTGAAAAGTGGGCAACTGTTCAAACTTTCAGAAGAAAAACCGCAACTTTCTATCATTAAGCAATGAAAATAAATTGTTCAAACAATTTTTTTTTAACAGGAACTAATTATCAATTTTTTCTAATTGAAAAGTGATAAAAAGTTAAAAAATTTCAGAAAGAAACCGCAACTATGTAGTTTCGTTCTAGAAAAAGGAAGCTTCAAACATTTACAATTTGTTTAAACAATCAACTTCGCTAAATTAAATAAATAATTACCCTCTTTAAGTAAAAGTGGACGAAAAGTTGTAAATTTCAGTAAAAACCGCAACTTTGTAGAATTATTCTAAGAGAATATTGTTATGGATAATAACAAATTGTTTAAACAAGTATTTTTGCTGACTCTGATTGATTATTACCTCGCTCCAACTGAAACGTTGAAAATAACTTGAAAAATTCAGAAAAACCATGAATGTCTAACCCTTCTCTAAGACAAAGTTGCTAAGAACAATAATAAATTGTTTAAACAATTTGAATAAACATGTAATCATCAGTATGAAGTAGTATTTCATGTATTTAAAACAATCTGCGTTAAGAAAACCGCAACAAAAAAAAAACATAATTAGTGCCAAAAACTCGAAAAACCCATTTTTTCACTTATGGGGGTTTTTCGGGATCCTACAAAACAGATTTATGGTGTTGATATTTGAAAAGAAATATTTTATTCGCATTCTGTGACCAAATGTGAAGAGAAATTGTGAATTTCGAACTCGATTCATATAATATTGAGATCTCTGAATAAAATTTACAAAAACGTCTTTTTTCTCATGGGAAATACGTGTTAAACATCACGGGGCTTGCGGCACCTCTAAATATTTTTTTTTTCAAAACAAAAAATGCATTTATTTTTTCGTGGATCCAAACAAATTTCCAGGCGTTTTGCATAAAAATTAGAAAAAAAAATTTTTGGACCACCCCAATGTAGAGTTTCCAACAAGGATAGAGTTTTTTAACATGAAAAAGTTATTCTTCACAAAATATTGCAAAATTGATTCAAACATCTCACTTTTGAAATATCTAGGTGAATACTCGACCAAAATAGTTGAGTTGGCAAAGAAAATTATGAATTTTGAACGAAAAAGGTTCCATCAATGGTTCCATTATATAGTCCAATTTCGTGTGTTTGTGGAGAGAACTCTTTTGATGAATGGTAAGAAAATTTTTTTTTTATCTCTATTATTCCTCAACAAGGGGATTTTAGCTTCAGGTAAAAAAGATAACGCAGATGGCAGAAGATAATTTGGGAAAATTTGAAACTCTGAAGTCCAAATTTTTCATTTCTTATCGAAAGCCGAATCGTTCAAAAGTAAGATGTGCTACCAGAGGAGTGGAAATCCCATAAGATTCTCAGAAAAATGAAGTTGAACTGTTCAGTGGATAAATGATCTTTCTGAATTTTGTTGAAAATTCACCAATTATAGTAGATAAATAATTATTTTGTAATTTATTGATAGATATTGTCCCGAATTTGCCGAAGAGACGGAAATTTTTTTTTTTTTTAAACATCCATCCTTATCTGATTCTTATTTCGGCAAGACTCATCCAAAGAATAATTTTGAGTAATAATTAAAATTTCATTGGTACGAAAAGGAGTTCTTATTATGAAAATTGCGAAAAAATTCTATAAAAAGGCACAGACCTACCATATTTACAAGACATATAAGTAGATTTGAAGGATAGAAGTAATCTCCACATTTTAGTTTGTTCAGGCTTTAATTCCTCATATGTGCACATACAAAAAGGCCACGTTATTCGAAAAAAATAATCGAGCACGCACCTGACGCATGATAAATCGCTGATCTCACTTCTGAGATTCGCAACAATTAAAATCGAAAAAGAAGTCTACCAATTGATTATTTCTAAAAAATGCTCGAAATTGGCCAATATTTGCTATAATTGACTCGAGAAATAGAATTTCGTCTTTTCCAACTATTTCATAAGTGAATTGCTTTTAAATTCCCATTTTATTCAATCAAGCAGTAAAATTTTATAACGTCAGAAATAAGTCAAGTTTATTTTCAATAGAATATTTAAAAATTAAAATATATCTCACTTTTGAAATATTATGGTTGTCAATAAAAAATATGAATTTTTAACAAAAAATCTGCCTGCTTCGCGGGCACATTCTCATCGCGCGCTTCGCGCGCAGCTCGCTTCGCTCGCGAGTATCAGCGCGCCTAGGGCGCGCGTCCGTAGGATCTCGCGCTTCGCGTTCGATAATATATTTGACTCGCGCTTCGC
>WSXT02030571.1:0-13742 GCA_011762715.2 Neuroterus valhalla | reverse complement strand
ATTCTTGTGATGAATGTTTTGTCTTCCAATAGAGTGCGAATTTGAGGACCATCAAAAATACCTTCATTTTTATCCAGAGCTTTGACTCTATTTGGAGACAAAACATTCATCAAAAGAATGATTGACACAGAGAAAGCTGCATGGCAAAGCTTCAAAACTGTTCGTGATAACTATTTAGGGAATAAAAATAGTGAGGACTATGAAGAACTAGTCGAAAAAATGATGGAAAATTTGAAAAACTTGGGTTACTTGATGAGTTATAAAATGCCTTTCTTACATTTTCTTCTCGACTACTCCCCTTTTAACCTGGGAGACGTCAGTAAAGAACAAGGAGAGCGATTTCATCAACATATAATTGTGATGGAGTGCTGATACCAAAGAAAATGGAATGTCAACATGATGGCAGATTTTTGCTGGACGCTGAAGAGAAAGATTAAGACAAATAGCAAAAAGAGGAAAAGAAACCCGTTGCATAGGTCATTTGAAGAAAAAAGATTCCGTTACAAGAGAAAGAAGGAGCAAAGACAGCAGCAGGTACTAAAATAGCGGAAGAAAATAAAAATAAGTGAGAAAGTATGAGCTAAAGCAACTTCGTTTTGTATACAAGGAAGATACTAGGTGGTCAAAATTCTTGAATGAAGCTTTTTACATTATTTTGCTATTTTTCACCATTTTGGGAAATTTTTGTTTACGATTTCCAAAAAAGCTTTTTGTCGACGAATACAAAGAAACTATAGATTCAATTTAAACAAGTTATAATTAGCATAAAAAATGTTCGATTTTAGTCAGAATTACTTTTGCTACTATTGCTCATACTCATCCAAAGGGTTTTTCGTTATTTCCATCGTTGTCCTAAGATTTTTCTCAATTTGAGCAAAATTTTGAGGGTATAGGGACTAAAGAACTGCAGATTTGGATTCTGTGGATCAAACTACATAAAAAATTTATTTGATAGAAGTCAGAATAAATTTTTATGTTACTTTATTACACCGATCTAACGCGCTTTTACCGATTTTTTGCATTTTTCAATACTTTTTGTCTGTTTTTCTCGATTTGAGCAAAATTTTGAGTAGATACGAATTAACGGACTGCAGATTTGGATTCAACGGAGCAAATTACATAAAAAATATATCATTTGCAGAACCGAAAAAATTTTTCCACGTCTGGATCAGTGGTTGTTTGCAATATGATTCAATTTTCCGCCATTTTTCTCGATTTAAACAAAATTTTGGGGGTATATTGGACAAACGGACCTCAAATTCGAATTCAGCACGTCAGAATACATGGGGGTAGATGGGTCTGGTTTCTTGTACATACCACTTTTTTTTTGTGTGCCGGTGTAATTATCATACATCTATGATCTGACATCACAAACTTCATGCCTAATATGCTATACAGGTGATCTCATATGGATATCTGACTGCTATCCTAGATATCGCTAGTTTAATTAAACAGTCTGGTACAATACTCGATACGCCAGAATCTTTGGGTACATTGTTCATATGTTTGAAGGTAGAAAAACAATCTGGACCCAAGATTTGAAGACGTTTCTTATGAGAAAATGTCGTCCTAGGATGTATTGAAGTTATTTGAGATGCCAAGGGTTTGAGAGAACAAGTATCCCAATATAGGAGCTTCCGTTCCCGGTGCCAATAATGATCGCAGTAGCTAATTTTGGTGCCGAGATTCTTGGCTATAGCGAAGGGAACAAGGGAGTCGAGAAGGAGGAAAGGTTTCAAAGTGCTTAGGCGTTCTCATAGTAGAAATAGCAAGCCAGGAGGAAAAGGGAGGAGTTATGGAGAAGAAAGGCACTGGAAGAAAAGGACAAAAGAATAAAAGAGGACCTGAGATAGAGGAAGAGGAAGAAGTAACGAACGATCGAGCAGAGAGCATTGACAGGGGAGGAACGGGGCAATGCTTCGATAGGCAATGACGGGTCATGGGTGAACGGGGTAGCATGGATCCGAAACAATGAGTGAGACACGGGCAGATGAAATAGGTAAGGAGGACTTGAAATGAATGGTACAGAAGTGATTTGTATGAACGACGCAACAAGCACAAGAAGAACACGTGAAGGCTAGGAGGATGGGTACTGTGGTGTCAAGGGCTTGGAAGAAATTGTTCGAAGATTGGAGAGTAGACAGGAGAGAAGAAATAAGAAAGGGATCATATTAAAGAGGGAAGACGTAGGGAGGAAGAGGGTCGCTGTTTTTAGTGTCCACAAGGAGGAAGATCAAAGGAAGGATATAGAGTAATTAAGAGTGATGGAATGAGGAAGGAGAGTTAATAGGGGGAGATAAATACCTCGACCGGATAGTTAGAAGGTGAAATATGGGATGAAGAAGTAGAGATGTTTAGGAGGGAGTAAAAGCACAGGGTGAGGGGGGTGGAGCACGAGGGTAAAACAATATTGAGTCTATCAATGGAGGAAGGTTGATTTACTTATAATGGAAATACTTAGGGAAAGAAGCAAGGAGATAAAACGTTCACAGGAAAGGGGGAACCGCGATGAATCACATCATGGCAGAAGAAAAAATAGAAAAACAAATGATGAGCACTTTCTGTTGAGAGTGACTTTTGAAGGTGGAAGCCCAGCACGCGGTAGGAGGAATGATAAAGTTCAGGGAGGAGGGGGGGGGGGAGGAAGAATTGAATTGCAAATTGAAAATGTAGAAAAAAAATGCAGGGAAGATCGTAACCACGAAAGTGGTTGAATACATCTTTGGACACGTCTCAAGACCGTGAGATGAGTGACCACATGCACGACAAAATCACAATGAAGGGACGGAGAAACCATCGTGTGTCTTAAGGACACTTAGCGACCCAAGTATGATTGCTTTTTGCATCCATTCCGCAAATGCCACGGCATTTTTCGGCACACGTGTATGGCTTTTAGGTTACTAACCAGTGAAGGCGTCGCATCCCTAAGAGCACCGATGATGAGAACAATTAATTTAACCGAATATCCTTGATGATGCCGTTGTAGGTATTCTCTGAGATCTTTGTACCTCTCCTTTTTATCGGTGTCCTTGCCTTTGATGTAGTAGCCGGCCGGGGCCGAGAACTCGATTACGAACATGGTTCGGTCACGTTTGTCAAGGAGCACGATGTCGTGTCTTGTGTGTTTAGCGGGGCAGGCTCGCGGCCTGCGCCATAAGAGCAACAAAGATGGTGATGAAGCCTTCTTAAGGCAGCATTGTGCCTTTACAGATACATCGTTCCTGCGTGAATAGGGCAATTTGATAGTATATGCCATAGGTGCTCAGGGAGTTTCAGACACGCCCTGCAGCTATCGCTGGAAACCTCTTGACGTAAAATACTTATACGGTATGCTAAGGTGGAAATCACACCGTCCTGACGCGCGAAAATAAAACTCTCTGTTCCTGAATTGAGTCCAGATGATTTGAGGAAAGCGAGCTTCAACTCATATGACAAGGATTTTTCTTTACCAATTCTGTAAAATTTTCCGTGCATCACCTTGTCTTCATGTTGTTTTAGGAAGTTTTTGGCCTCCGCTTTCTTCACCTGTGCTTCGAGAAGTGAGGCATCTTGATGCATTAGTGCACCGTCCTCACTTCTGATGTTGAATTCCAGGCCAAGGGTTACAGCTGCCTGTTCCGCGCCTTTGTGAAGGAACGCTCCTTCCGACTCATTTCTTTATTCTTGACAAGATCGGACGACCTAATCTGTGGGGGAAGGTGTCTGAATCGGATTCAGAAAGCGTCGTTTATAGGCCAGCAGCAAACCCCCATAAAGACGCTTAGAAACACGAAAGAGTGATCAGATCATTCGTTATCACTAATTGCTCACCTATGTGTTTTCGGAGATGCTGAATCCGCATCCGAAATTTATTTTATCATAAAATTGCGGGAACATTGTCAAAATCGAAAATTACGTAGAAAATGGGAAAAGTTGTTTTTAATGATTTTGGGAGTTCGAGTCGCTGTCCCTCAGCCAACTAAGAATCAGAAATAAAGAATTAGGAAAATTCTTTGGAAATTTTATTGCATGTTTTTGAACCTATTCGTAAACTAGGAAAGGTTGCCCAAAATCACCAAAGCATTTTCCGATCAGTTGGGAAATTTCGGAAAAATTTGTTTCTGCTAATCTGACTCGGCGCATACTGTTCTACAAGTTAAGTAACAAAGTTTCTAATATTCAATATCTACACACGCAGTCCCAAAGTAGGAAATATTTAGATGTTTTTCAGAAAATATCAGACCTTGATCTTTATTAGAAAAAAATATTCAGTGATTTCAAAATTCGCGCGGCCAGAGTCGCGAACGTTTTTTACGGACAAAACAACTTTCTGGGCAGATTTGAGGAGATCTATTCCTATTCATAGCTTTTCAGAAGAACTTAGATTGCCCTCAACTCTTTCACTCGGAACCGTGCACAGTTGGTTGTTAGCGACTGGTGCAGTTTCACTCTTAAGCATTGTACAAAAATTGGAAAGAATATCTTTTCCCAAGACGTTCGATTATATAACGGTGCAAGAGGGGTTGAGATATTTAGGTTCTTTAAAATTTTCTTGAATTCTTGTAGAATTCTCTAGAAATCTGTGAAACTTTCTAAAATTCTGTAAAAGCCTCATAGCTACTGCTGAATCTTGTGGAAGTCTCGCGAATTCTGGAATTATCTAGAAATATGTGTAATACTCGTCAATTCTCTTTCAAACTCTAGGGATGTTTGTATACGATTCTCTCGAATTAAAAGTTTCTAGAAATCTGTGGAATTCTCCTGAAATCTGTGAGAGGCTCGCGAATGCTATTGAATTCTGTGGAAGTCTCTCAAATTTTAGTAGTTTGGCAAAAATCTGTAGAAATATTCTAGATTCTCGTGAAATCCTTCAGAAATCTGTGAAATTTCCTTGAACTCTGTAAGACGTTCGCGGGTTACGTTAAAATTTGTAGAAGTCGTTTCAGTTTCAGGGAATTTTTAGAAAATTTTGGAATTCCCTCGATTTTATGCAGCAGTCTCGTAGAATTCTCTGGATGGATTTGAAACACTTGATAATTTTCTTGAATTCTTTAGAAATCTATAGAATTCTCTTGATTTATAAAAGATACTCGTTAACACTGTTGAACTGTTACGTTTATTCTGTGGCAGCAGGAAAATTCTCGTGAGGGGACGTGTACGAATAACGTAAGGGTTATTTTTCGTATCTCGACACTTCACCACCCTTCCGTGAGGCATATGATATATTAATATATTTATATATTAAAAACAATTCCCGAAAACTTCAGATTTAACGAGGTCTACTAGGCAAACAAATTAAGATGGTGGTCTCACTCGCGATCTTGCGATCCCAATCTCTGGCCTTGAAACGCGCGAAACCTCTCACGAAACATGCACACGGAACAAATCCCGATTTTTATTATTTATTTGAATCCGTTACCGCGATAGCCGGAGACGGAGGATTTAAAGCTCGTAGCTGGCCTATTATCGTTCCTTGACTTAATTCGGTCTTTAGAAAAAAAAAACATGTAATGAAAACTAATGGACTTAAAATGCGGCTGCAAAGGCAGAGAAACTCAAAAATAGACGAGAGACTACGGCGTGCGCGAGGGCGGAGATGAAACTAAGGAAGAAATGGAAATTTGGCAGCCCGGAAGCTCCAGGATGCTGAGGGTCGTGTCCGAGCCTCTTCATTCAAACCCTTTCTTCCAATAGGAAATCGGGAAAATTGGTTGAGGAAAGGACAATTTTGAGTTGAGGTGGGGGTAGCAAGTGACCTCATGGAAAAACACAGGGCCGCAACGCCGGTCCCGTCGGGGGTTTTTAAATAGAGAGAGAGTGAGCTGTATGAATTTTGGAGTTCGGCTTTTTACAATAATTATTTGGGGCCTTTTCTTGACATAAGACCAACCAAATTGTACCCAAGGCTGTTTAATTTTTGAAACCTTTTGTTTTGACAACAGCTTTGAAGTCTGCCAGCCAGATGTTTTCCAGAATTTTGGATCCATTCTCTAAATTAAGTTGTAAACCTAATTGTTCAGATATTAGTTCTACGTGCTCTTTTTTAGGATTTTTTGATAATAAGAAAAATTTGAGGAAAAGGATGCGAAAGGAGCCCGAGCTTGACTTGGGACATCGGATTAGTTCGTAAGTTGCCAAGTTTCTTACAATGAAATTATAAAACCTACTGTTGCAGTTAAAGTTTTAGGGACTTGTATGACTAGACATCCTTCCTAAGCCTAAACGATGAAGTTAAGGAACTAATATATAAACTGAATTCTTCAGCTAGATCTAAAATTACTTTCTACATTCTGAGTTTATTATTTAAAGGAAAATTCAAAGAGTCAGAAAGGGTTGTGAAAACTCGAGAAAATCCCAGACGTCACAGTCCCCCCTACTTGGGCGGAAAATCGTTCGTACATGATGTTTCCTTACCGGCGAGCGTGGGTAGGAGTGAACATGCGAGGCGGGTGAAGAATAAGACATCTCGTTGATCGAAAAATTTGAATATCCGTATGCATGAGAGTTTCGTCTCTAGTTTCCTTGATTACCATGGGTCTTTGAAGGAAAAGGGTGGCACCGCTCGGCTAGCTATGTCAGTTTGTGCATTTCGCTAACAATTTTTACAGTGGTTGGTTAGGCATAATTTAAATTTGATGATAACCTATGTGTGGCAAATTTCCTATTAAATTCGACTAACTGAGCATGGATATTAACACAATAATGAGTTGACCATAAATAAAAATGTGAACTTCCAATATTCATACACAATAAATATAAATAGTTAAACATGTGAGAGAGCTGATACATATAATAAGAGATATAGTTTATAAGATATTCAATATAATATTAATAATAATAATAGTAATATGGTGAATGATGAACTTATCAGGCGAATTAATTATGCGACGTATATGAGAACAGCCTCTTAAGAAACAAATTATCACTAAACTAATTTATAACTCTTGGAATGCACAAAGGTTTGAAGCATGAATTAACTCATAACGCTTGTTCTGTTTCGGGGGATATTCCAACAAATCTTCCGCGTATTCGCAGAGCTTGTTTTTTTTTCTCTTTCTTTTCCAAATTGTCGTATTATGGAATGATCAATCAACGGAATGGAAATCAGTCAAGGGTTTTATGATCACTTTGGTCATGGGTATTTAGTGTAGGGATGATGTTACTTTGGAATTGAAATGCAAAGAATAATTTTGAGAGCTAAGGGCCTTGAGAATAATTGTGCAGAACTCTTGCAACAAGCATTCGCAATAATACACCTGAAAAACTGTGAAAGAACTAATGAGCATGTGGATCCTTACCCATATTCTGGGCTGATGTCCGGACTTGAATCTGTCTCCTCTGAGAAATAAGCATGCTTTAATTTGTCGAGGTGCTTGAGGATTCTTGTACCTTGCACACTTTGTAATATTGCATTACTCTATCGAGCAACTCAACAATCTCATATGGACCCACATATTGACTATCGAATTTGTGGTTCTTTGGTTCGTTCCATACGTCTACTTAGTCTTCAACTGCAAAGTCCTGTTCGTTAAGTCGTGTGTCGTAATGTTTTTTGGAACGCACCTAGGCCTCCTAAAGATTCGAGGTGGTGATCGCTCGTATCTCATCATTGTGAGTTATAAGATCGATCAGAAAATTCTGTAGAAGACTCGTATAAACTGTTGAATTCTGTACAACTGCTTTCCGTTCCACAGAATTTCCCGATAGTCCATGGGATTCCCTCCGATTCTTGTATAATTCTCTGGAATCTGTAATATTCTCGTTCACTTTCGATCAATTCTTGAGCATTCTGTAAAAAACTCTTGATTTCTCCCAGAACTCTCTAGAAATATGTGTAGCTCTCTCAAAACCCGTAGAAGGCTCGTGAATACTGTTCAATCCTGCAGGAGTCTCGCATTCCGTAAAATCATCCTGAAACCTGTAGAATACTTTTGAAAACTGTAGAAGACTTGTGAAATATGTAGAAGACTTGTAGATGCCGTGGATTTTTGTACAAGTTTTCTTATTTTTTTAGAACTCTCCTGAATTCTGAATAATTGCCGAAAACTCTGAGGAAATATTTTTAATTCTTTTGGAATTCTATTAGAATATTCAGAATCCTTGTGCAATCTAGTACAATTCCTTTGAATGTATGGGATCCTCTTGTATTCTGTATGAGTCTCGTGGAGACTGTGCAGAAGTCTCCTTAATTCCGGAAAAATTTTCACGAACCCTAGGAATTGTTATTATTTTTCTCATCAAAAATTGGTCACGGATCTTTTTGCCCGGTGCTTTATCACCAGTCACGGACTAAGTCAAGTACCTGATGAAGTCAAGATAGTAAAAACTTAAATACGAAATTTTTAATTGGTTGCGCTGATTTTTCGAAAGGTAGAATACTAAGTTATTAGTGTAGTCTAAAGTTCGTCTTGTAGCAATGCTGTCATTAAATAGCGGAATAGTGTGTTGAAGGCAACTTCCGTCACCTCTGGATGCTTTTTTAGAGCTACAAACTATTATTATTAGAATCCTGTAAAGGAGCCTACTTCCTTCATTCGGAAATATTCTACATATTCCAACAGAATTCGATGAGAACTCATGAAAATTCCAAGAGAGCATAAGACGATTCTACATATTTTAATAGGATTTCCGGAACTGCAGATAATTTCACATATTTCTTGAGAATTTCACAAGGATTTGAGAGAATTCTGCAAAATTTGAGAAGCTTCTACACATTTCAAGAGTCTTCTACAGAAGTCGAGAGATTTTACAGGTTTCAATAGCATGCCTTGAGAATTAAAGAGAATTCCACAGATTTCAAGAAAAGTATTGGAAATTAGAGATTTCTCCATGATTTTACAGTATTCACGAGCCTTCTACAGGATTCCAGAGAATTTCAGGGAAATTCACAAGAATCCAACATATTTCTAGACGATTTTAAAAAAGCACAAGAAAATACCACACATTCTCAGAAAATTCTCTGAAAGAAGATTTCTAGAGAATTCTAGGGAATCAACGAGTATTTCACCAATTTCTAGAAAATCCTGCAAGCATTCATGAGCATTTTACAGATTGCCAGTGAGTTCCGCCAGAGTTCACAGGAATTCCACAGTTGTTCCGAAAATTATCTGAAATAGAAGGGACTTCTTCAGCATTCAACAGTATTAACAACCCAGTGAGCACGTTGTTCAAAGACGTTTTCAGGACGTATTTGGAACATTAGACGTTTTTGAGACGTTTTCTTGCCTGACTTAAGATGTTGTTTTGGACAATCTTTAAACGTCTTTCAAATTCCACGTCCTAATAACGTTTTTAGGACGTTCTAGAAATGCCTTTAAATATCGTGCCCACTGGGAAGTGTCTTACAGAGTTTAGGAGCATTTCACAGATTTCTGGATTATTCTTATAGAATTAAAAATAATTCTACATATTTCCTAAGAACTTCTAGAATTTGAGAGATTCCTACAGTATTTCACATAATTCTATAAAATTTGAGAGACTTCTACTGAGTTCAATAGTCTTAACGAGCTTTCCCACAGAATTTAAGAGAATTCCATAGATTCTAGAGGATTCTGGGAAATTAATGAATATTTCCTAAAATCCTAGAAAATTCCATAAGAATCCACGAGAGTCTTATCGATTTCTTGAGAGTTCCACAAGAGTTCACGGGGATTCTACAGATTCCACATATACTACAAAATTTAACAGTTCCCATGAACCTCTTACAGAGTTCAAGGGAATTTCTGAGATTTATCGAGAACTCTACAAGAATGTTAACCCCTTTGATGTTCTATATATATTCCAAACATGAATTCGACCTGTCATCCATTAAATTACAAGCGTCGAATAATAAAGCCGAATACTGGCTATGAAACGAACACTCAAATGAACGTCTTACCCTACTGGCTGCTTGTGATCTGAAAAGACTCAGAACACACACATGCAATTTGCAGTGTCAAACTGCAAGTCTCCGATAGGCTACTTTATGGAGCCAAAAAATATGTAGTGAATTTCCAGTGAATTTGTATCAACTGGGCATTAAAATAGGCTTCCCGAAAAATAAATCACCAATTTTTAGGAACAAACACACGCTTTCGATGGATATTTCCATGCCTGATTTGAATCTGTTGACCAGAATGACCCACATTTTTTACTATCGACGTTATTTCGATTCTTTAGTGTAAAAATTGGCCATTTCAGCACTTTTGGGCTAAGATGTAGATGAAGGGTAACGTGATGGATTATTTTGAGCATCGGACTCGGTTTCAAAGCATCAAAGACCTCTGGAATCACCTTGTCGTGACTTCAGGTCCAAAATGATGCAGATTTATGTAAATACTTTAGGAAAAAGAATGCGGATAAAGGTTCACTAATTTAATCCTAATAGGCCTTGTTGGTTGCATGAGGGAGATCAAGGTTAATGGTCAAAGGATAGAACCAAGGTATGTTATAAATACTGAAAGAGTTGTTGGAGAAGTTGCCTTAGATAATTGTCAATTCGTGGATCCATGCACAAGACCAAATACCTGTGAGCATGGAGGAAAATGTTCTGTGAAGGAAGATAGGATTACATGCGACTGTACAGACACAGGATACGTTGGAAAAAATTGCCACTTTGGTGCGAAACTAGCATAAGTACAAGGAAATTTTTATTGAGTATAATCCTCTTCATTTGAGATGAGAAAAGATTAACAATGGATATCTCTTTGTGGAAAATATTTGAGGGAACCCTCGTTCTATTTTAGGATAGGGTTCACTCATGAAAATCCTCGAAGATTTTCGAAGTCTTCGAGAAAATCTATAAGTGTTATTGCAAGAATTCCTCAGGCAATCTGAAAATTTTGATGTATTTCCTCGTGTCAATCCTCTTTGAAAATAAAAGAAGGATCTTTTCCGAAATTTTTTTAATTGGAGTATGTAGAAAAATTTTCAGAACATTCGTGGAAATTCTAAAACTATTGAAATTTTTTAAAGAAATTTTGAAATTATCGGATGATTTTTAGAACTTAAAAAAATACTAAATGAACATTTGAGAACTCTCCAAATCATCCAAATATTTAAGGACATAAGAAAATTTTCGAAAATATTATAGGGAACATTAAGCAAATTCTGAAAATTTGGAGAAAACTTGGGGAATGGAAGAATCTTCGCAAATTCATAAAACTTTACAATTTCCCTGCATTTTACAGGAAAAATTCTTAAATTTTCAGGTCTTTGAACAGAAACATTTTTGAATTTATTAAAATACCCCGCGATTATAAATACTCGCATTTCATGTAGAATAGAACATCTGCTTTGAAAACTTCTTATAAGAGGATTTTTTTTGAGCTAACTTTCATTCAGGATAACAAGTGTAATAATTTAGATTTTTTTCTGCAAAGCACTTGGTTGTTCTATACGTGGTGAAGCCTTGCAGCTTGAATAAATATATCCTATTAGTTATAGAATAAACAATTGAACCGCTGGCGATCAAAAGGGAATACGCTCGGAACGCCGTCGTTTGAGTTGGCCCTGGGTCATATTTTTTTTCAGGTCAATTTCTAATTTTTCAATAACAGATTCCAATAGGAAATTTTATTGCGCATATTTTTAGTTCTTTGAATAAACTTGATAACTTTATTAGTTTTCGAAATAATCAAGAAAATGTTACTTTTTCCTGCAATCTCAAAATTCGATTATTTTGGTTCAACTCGCTATAAGTTCTACATTAATGAATATTTTGTAATGCAAATTCCAGGAAATCTGCACCATCATATGAAGAAAATAACGGTCTTTATAGAATTTCAATTGATTGTCACTAAAAATTTATAACGACTTTCATTCTCCTCATGGCGTAAATTAGACATTGGAAGTTTCAAACGCTTCGGGAGTCGAACGAATTTTCAGGAAATTAAAATTAATGGTCACCTAAATTTTCATTAGGATTCAAGGAAGTTTTTTGAAGAATGCTAGGCAACTATGTCTTATGGTTTCAAAGTCACAAGTGTTTTAACATCTCAGCGCTGTCCCGTGTGCGTGCTAGCTCGTCCTGCAATATCAACGTTTGTATAAAAGTGGACGATTTGAAGGTCAAGCCAGCCACCAAAAAAAATATGAATTGATTGAAATTCACATTTTTTAAATAATTTTTTTATAAAAAATTGAAAAAAGTAAAACTAACATAATATTTATATAATACCTTCTTCGATTTCTTTCTAAATAATTTAATCATTTACATCACTTTCTTCAGTGTTGTCTTCGACAGAATTAATTTAAGTAAATTGCGAAAAATTTTTTTCAATGAACTCTTTTCCAGGGGCGGTTAGAAAATTTAAAAAGAGTTTTCACATCTTTTAATTCAGCCGTTTTCAGTCCAATTAGAGGTGGACAACTTCTTGGAAGGTGTTTCAGCTTAAGATAAATAGTAAAAATTTAGTTGCCTCCTCCAATTTATAATCATCATACACGTCTACTTTTCCGTCAGGGAAAAAATGTAAAATAAGAGCTTTACTTATTTGAAAATTTTTCGGTTTGCGGATTTTGCCCTTGAAACTTTTTTCAAAATCTTCAAATTTTGATGTCACGGTTATTTTATAAATATTATTTAATTTTTAATTATCATAATTTTTTAATGAAAAATAATTTAAAAATGTAAATTATAATGTCTTCATTATTATTTCGTTGGCGAGCTTGACCTCACAATCTTTCGCTTGTTACATTTCTCGCTTTCCCGAGAACGTTATAATTATTTTTGTTTGGGTTTCCCGAAGATGACGCCACTAATTTTCCCGATACTGACACATAACGGAAACGTAACGAATTAAAAGAGAATATTTTTCATATCTTTGGCTGATCTCAGTCTTACAATCATTAATCGTAAGCCAAAGAAATTGTGCTACAACCTATTTTATTACTTAGATTCATCATTTTGCTTTACTTTTTATTCTTTAATAATATTATAATTTTGGGAAGATTTTAAGGTGAGCACAAGGCTCAATAAATTCAATAATTAAAATAAAACCAGTTAGCGAAACAAATTCAGAAGGAAAAGGGGAAAAGATGAATTTCCTTGAGGAATTTTTCATCCACGCTCACTTTACTAGCCTGAGGTGAGACGCATCCCTCCAGAGGAAAGAAAAGTAAAGTATGGATTTCAAAATCCTTAGTCCTATCAAATCACACAAAATTTTGTTGCAGCTGATGGGTTTACAGGAGCCATGGTGGGGTCTCAGCTATATAAACAGATGGGGGAAAAGAAACAAAAATGTAGAAAATTAAAGGTAAAAAAAAAAATAAATCTTAGTAGAACGAGACTGAGGCATGCAGTATATTTCTAAACATGGCTTTATGAATTCCGGTAATACGAAGAACCGCGATCGATACCTAGCTAGATGAAGTAAACGGATCCGTAGAAATATGATACATGCAATGTCATATATTGCTTTTTCAAATGTTTGTTTATTATTATTATTTTTTTCTTTTTATTACTAGATATCGTCTTATTTAAACTTCTTTTTTTTCTTTGTGTAGAGCTTTTGTTTTTATCCTTCTTCTTTTTTTTATATATTATTTCTTTTTTTTTTATAAAAATATATGTATATATTATCTTTTGAGGATAAACATATTTGTATTTCCTTTTTTTTTCTTTCTCATTCACTAATCCTTTTCCTACTTCCAGATAGGAAGGCATGCATTCACCTAAATTTAACGCATTTCGAATAAAATATACGAGAATATTCTCTTTTAATGCTCAGACTTTGGTAGGAGTTCTGGCCTCTTCCTCTCTACACATGTAGAGTTGCAAG